>JAEIFI010000277.1:0-53140 GCA_018901815.1 Zaprionus lachaisei
GTCTATGAGGTGCGATGCCAGCTGTGCTGTAGCTTGGATTGGGGACCCTGAACGGCTTAGGATAGCTGTGTTGTCAGTAAACGTGGATACCGTTAGGTGACTATTGAGGTATAAGGTGGGACCAAGAACACTGCCTTGGGGGACTCCAGCCTCAGTTTTACGGACAGCGGAATTGGCACCGCACTTTACAAGTTTATGAATGCTTTCGGGTCGGGTTGTTTTAACTTTAAACATAAGGACGTCAAGCCAGACTCTGTCGAATGCTTGAGATACGTCTTAAAATACAGCTATACAATATTCTTGATTTCGAAAGCAGTTCTTATTTCCGCTGTTATTCGATTCACCTGCTCAATGGCTTCGTGGCTTTCACGAAAACCAAATTGATGAGTTGGGATTTTGTTGTGGGCGCTCAGATGGAGCTTAAGTCGGATTAGCAGGCATTTTTCGAATAGTTTCGAATTACATGAGAGTAGACTTATTGGTCTGTAAGATGAAGGAGCTGTGTGGTTAATGAAGTCATTATGATGATCGATCTCTTCCATCGTTGTGGAAAGTAACCAAGTTAGGTGATGGATGATTAAAGAACTGGGTTATGTATTAACCTGCAGAAAGTGGCAGCTCGATGATCATTTCCAGTGTTATAAAATCGCAGCCAGAGATTTTTTCGGGCTGAGATTGTCTTTAATAATTTTGGTTATTTCTTTTTGACGGAATACAATTGAGGTGTGTTCATGGTGGGAGTTAACGGGTGAGGACGGTAGCGCGAAAGTGCTAGAAGCCTCGTTTGGCGTAAACACATTTTGTACGTGAGCGGCAAATGTGGTGGATCTATCTGCATCACTACGGGCCCAGCTGTCTGAAGGATTCCTTATCGGCAAAACGGTTTCAGTCGGTGGGCGAACAGTTGAATGGGCTCTCCACAGATACTTTTGTTTAGTGCCTGTTGAAGAAAGTTGCTCTATGTATTGGCGCTGAGCGTGTTCCTCCTCTTATTTCAGAGCGTTGGCCAGTTTCCGTGTTTCTATTTTTAGCTTTTGTTTTGCAGATGGACGAGTTGCTCGATTTGTACGTTAATCTTATTCGGATTAAATGTAACGTTCGTGATTTTAGGTGTTACAGTACGAGCTGCTGCCGTAAGAATGGATTCGAGTGTACCTGTGTAGCTCTCAATATCAGATTCAGTGTTGAGTTTTGGGTTTAGCTCAATGTGTGTACTTATATATTTTTTATACCTGAGCCAGTTTGTTTTATGTGAAGTCAATCTGTTGGGTAGTTTTACATTTTCTACGTACCGGGGGAGATGAATTAGAACAGGCGAGTGATCAGATAACAGATCTGGCAGACATTCAGCTCTAACCAGACTGCGGGAAATATTTTCGTAACTGCAAAATCGATCAAGTCAGGCAGCTTATAAGAGGACTGATGGCCACTATGTAGGATTCCCAGGAGAAACATGGTCAAGTTTATTAGTGGCTTTTTTATTGTCTTGTAGCGCTGTTTTCCTTTTGGATTCACAAAGCGCGATCCCCAGTGAGTATGTTTAGCGTTGTAGTCGCCTGCTGCAAAGAAGTAGAAGAAGTGTAGCCTTAGTGCTTGGAAGAAATCAAGGAATTGATCTTCCAATACTGTGAAACGGGGTGGGCAGGATACTGCCGCTAGTGTTAGATGAGTGTTGTCCTCCAGTTGTCGTGGAGATCTCCACGCACTACGACCTCGTGTGGCAATATTCTTGGTAGTTCATACATTGTACAGGAGCGTTACGTTTATGCGGCTCTTCTCCTGAAATCTTACGATGCCTCGGTTGTTTAAGATGCTTGTTTTTCTCAATGCCCTTCAATACTACTTGAAGGCCCTTGCTGCTTTTAAGCTGGTAGGTGTAGTTTGTCACCTTTCTGTAGTTGTCCTCCGTTTTCGTTTGAATTTTGATTTACCTCTTACGAGGGGAATTATATAAAAGCTTTCCTTTCCAATAAGGCCAACCAAAGTATTTACCAGACCGCTTGTGCTCTTTTTGCTGATATAAATTGGGGGAGGTTTTATTTTATTCGGTTCATTATTTGACGGGTTCCAGTGGCACATCCTCAGTGGTATCTGCCAGCAAAGCGAATCTGTTGGTATTTGCAGGCGCTACATTCAAGGTGGGTTGAGGCGTATATTTTTCGGCTTGTTTCCTGCATTGGAATTTAAAGAGCTAAGATTTCTCTTAAATGCAAGGTCGACCCAACTTTATTGTTTGCGTTTTGTTTTGCATGTAGAGCAGCATTATCGTTACGTTCTTACACTATTCATTTGCTTTGGATCTGCGTGGGATTTATTAATGGATTAAAGGGGCTTACGAATTCTTCACTGGCATGAGAGTTGTTAGGCCATGCATTTTAAAAAAATTCATGGTCTATTGTGTTTGTCCGAACAGAAATATGCGTAACACGCAGAAGGAGGCAACCCCATAAACTATATATATTCTGAATCAGTATCAGTAGCCGAGTCGATTGAGCCATGTCTGTCTGTCCGTCTGTCCGTCTGTCCGTCTGTCTGTCTGTATGAACACCTGGATCTCAGAAAGTATAAGAGCTAGAGTCATCAAATTTTGCGACAACATACGTATATATTGCAGTGTCTCAAAGTTTTTTTAAAATTTGGACACGCCCCTTCCCGCCTCCGTAAATCAGTAATAACTATTTAAAAACTACAATATTAGCTCAACAACCAAAGTTGTATATCTTACATGACAAATACTTTGCCACGGGCGTTATGTGAAAATTTCATTTAAATCGGACTATTAATAAGTGAGATATGATACGAATTAATCTCACTTTGAACATACATTTATACTTAAGCAGACCTAATTTACGCAAGCATACCGAAGTTCAAATCTAGCCACACATCATTTTAAACTTTTTATTTGCATTGTATGGTAACAAAATTGGTTGACAATGCAGCTTTGCCGATAGGCCAAGGAGTGAGGCAATGGCCGAGTGGTTAGAGTGGCGGACGGCTGTGAGAGAGTGCGTGTGTTCAACTCCCAGTTGAGGCGGGTGCGAATTTTCATTTATTAATTATTTATTATTTTATTTTATTTTTTTTATTTATTTTATTCTAATAATATTCGGACGGCGATTCCATACCGCGTCAGACACACAGCATTTTAAACTTTTTATTTGCATTGTATGGTAACAAAATTGGTTGACAATGCAGCTTTGCCGATAGGCCAAGGAGTGAGGCAATGGCCGAGTGGTTAGAGTGGCGGACGGCTGTGAGAGAGTGCGTGTGTTCAACTCCCGGTTGAGGCGGGTGCGAATTTTCATTTATTAATTATTTATTATTTTATTTTATTTTTTTTATTTATTTTTTTCTAATAATATTCGGACGGCGATTCCATACCGTTAAAATTTTTATTACTGTATAATATGATAATCCATGGCCTTATACAGTCAGCACCTGACTGTAGCGTTAGTATTTTTATTATTTAATATGATCGTCGTTTATTTATTGATTCAGTGTCAGCCTTTCTCTTTCTCGTCTTTACTCTTTACTCTGTCAACCAGAACTCAGCTTCTTCTACGTCGTTGCCAGTCGTTACCAGATCATTCCCATATTTTAGATTTGCATTTTACAACAGTGTGACCCTTTTTTAGAGAAGTTATGCATAACGATGCGGACTTTACAAACTCAAATCTCTGCATGATGGAGAGACGAGCGAACGGACTACAAGTTTCTATTAAGTGGTCATTTGAATTGCAGTAACTGCAGGTCTGATTGGTGCTAGTTGAAAAGCAGGCAAATGAACTTTGATTATGCTGCCTGTTTGGAACTACTTTTTCCGATTTTGGCTTTGTCGATTCTTCAGCAGTTAGGTGCTGGTATCGACGGTTCAATACCCTTTCACAATCGGACCAGCTGCTCTACCCATTTTTGTTTGGTCACATGATCTACTCTATTTAATACCAAATGAATCTATTAGATGGTTAAACTTTTCGATAGCCGGAATGCTCTTATCATTATGAACAAGAGTCTCGAATAATCCCATAAAATTCTTGAACTCAGTATAATTACTGCTAAATTTAAGAAATAAGCGACATAATTTTCGCTTTAGTCATGATTAAGAATTCCTCCAACTCGGCTCCAAACTCATAATTTTCATCAAGCCTTTTAATATGTTCTTGAAGTCCGGTTGCCTTGACAATAGCTTCGGACAAAAGTTGAAGCCCGCACTCAAGCTCGGAGGCGTCTAGTGGTATAGTACCAGTTTCTAGACGCTGTTCTACCCGGCGAATGCTCTTTACATATACTCGTAGCCGTTTTCTAAGGTCGTCAATAGACGTCCGACTCACTTTTGGCTTTTCTTGTTTTATTTTAATGGACGAAAACGAGAAAGTATATGTTTTTTATTGTATAATACAATAAATGACGAAAACAAATATACTTGAATAATTGTCGAATCACTAGTTATCAAAAAAATAATTCGTTGCAAGTGATACCGAAAAGAGTTATACCCGACCAAAAGTAGGGTATACGTATCACTTGCCGTTTTGAGTTCAAGCGAGCAAACAAAATTGACAACAACAATGCTAGTGCGCAGGTGACGTGCGACAGCGAAGACGAAAAAAAATGTATGCAGCTAGAATTGCAGCTGGCGGACGAACGAATAGGAGAGCAAAGAAACGAAGAATTCGCCGCTGCAGCTGGTATACACGTAGGTGTGTATGTATGTATTATATGTACATACAATTGCTTGAACTTATCAAATTATTATTTGCAATCGAATTATGGACGAATGTTTGTGAGAGGGGGCGACAGTGGAACATAAACAGCAACAAACAATTGCATCCAATAGCATTTCAAACGATATATGTATAAGAATAGCATTTCAAACGATATATATATAAGAATTTAACTACGATGAATTGCCTGTCTGTATTTGTGTATATACGCATATATTGGATATGTGGCGTATATATATGCATGCAAATAAGCTCAACTATATTATAGTGTACGTATGTGCTAAGAATTGAAAGCGAAATGCCAAAAACCAATTTAAAAACGCTTTCAATTTTTCGCACAAATACCTGTGGCTTAGGAACGGGTTGATCGGCTGCTACTTTTCTCTTGGCTTTCAGCAATTATAGGGTATCCTTCGAAGACTTTGCAGGAACACAAATTATAGTTATAAGGCGACCGACGCGAATAATTTGTTCTAATCCATCCACGAACCGAAGGCAATTATTTTTGGCTTATTAATTGCACTTAAGCACTGTGCAATTGATTCACTTGGTACACAATGTATGTGTTTATTTGTACTTATATGTGTCACTGTCACCTTAAAAAATTCACAAATGCCTTTTATTTTACAATCCACCAAAATGGATTCCATCTAATTAACTTATTAACCGAAAACTTTTGGTGGATGTAATTATGGCCGAAAACAAGAAAAGATTCGTGCGTTCAAGTTCAATATATTTTTGCGAATGCTCCATTGCTTAGCCTAGCTTAACTATGGCGGCAAAACGGGGCGAACAACGAAGAGAGAACTTTATTGCGCTCCCGCTCCGCCCAAACTAATTTACACTAAACTTCAAATTTTTTCTTTTTACTAAACTAACTTAATTTAACACATATTTATACTAACAATTTATAATTATATAATTATATAAATATATATAATTATTATCAGCCAGATAATAAATTATATATATATTTAAATTATAACTTATTATTATATTATATATTTACTATTTATA
Organism: Zaprionus lachaisei; assembly: GCA_018901815.1. NCBI lineage: Eukaryota > Metazoa > Arthropoda > Insecta > Diptera > Drosophilidae > Zaprionus > Zaprionus lachaisei. The sequence continues at coordinate 5,739 of JAEIFI010000277.1, forward strand.
CCATTGAAAATGGTCAAAAAAGGGTTTTCTTACTTTTTGGGAAATATTTTAACCGGGCAGAGGGGGGGGGCCCTGACCCCATAAAGTATATATATTCTTGCTCAGGATCACTATCCGAGTCTATTGAGCCATGTCTGTCTGTCTGGATGTCCAGATGACCAGATAAACACACAGATATCAGCTATTATATGAGAGACACCAAATTTGGCATGAAGGTTTCTGTGTACCAGGCGCAGATGAAGTTTATTTCAAATGTTGGGTGCCATGCCCACCGCCCCCGCAAATCAATAATTTTATTTTTGAACTCAATTTGTAAGCGTTGTATTAAAGATAAAACTTTCTGACTTTAACATATACTAAGGTGATAGTTATATCTATGTCGGAGCATTGTGTAGCATTATTTGAATTTAGTACAGCAACATGAATATTGTATGTGTCAAAATTGTAATAAAGAAGAATAGAGAAAACAGAACAACCGTCATTGCTGTCTTGTATTCTTTATATCACCGAGAGTCAGTAAGAGGACTAACTGTAAATTCTCTCACTGAGTGAGACCCGTGCCTACGTGTTTGGTGTGTTGCCTCTTCCGTTGGTTCGTTCTGTGTACATCACTCAAAGAAGTGTGTGAGCAAGACTGGACTGGCTATTTGCTGTGTGTGCAAATGAGCAGGATGGCAAGTGTGTCATGAGCAAGCTGCGCAATAGATTTTGGCAACGAGCGAGCGTGCAAGAAAAGTGAGAAGGCAGTCCTGGTAGAATATTGGTAGTACGCAGACGCTATTTATTGTGAAACGGCGACTAGTGGAACGATGGCGCCAACGAAGGGAACGGGGCTCGCTGCTCGAGGTGCGAAGAATGCTGAAGCAACTGACGCTTCGACATCAGAAGTGGGATTCGACCCCCCTAACTCTGAGTTGCGCCAAATTTTGGAGCAACAAAATAGAAATTTTATGGAGTTGCTGCGAACAATGCAGGCTAGCGCAGCGCCCTCGTGAGCCAAAGACAGTGTTTTTACCAAAATACAATCCCGAAGCTGCTGGCGCCGATCCATGTGCTTGGAGTATTACGGCCGACATGATTTTTATTGAAAACCCACTTGAGGGCAGTGCACTTGTGATTGCTCTCAGCAAAGCTTTGGAGGGCAGTGCATCGCAATGGCTTTCACAGATCTGTTTTCCTGGCATGACTTGGGTTGAATTCAAGCAACTATTTACGCAAAGATTTGTCGGCGTAGAAACAGCTGCAGCAACACTTCTCAAGCTGCTAGAAGGACGCCCAGGGATTGGAGAGTGCATGTCGTCGTATGCAAGCCGACTCGTCACTTCGCTAATGACGAAAATGAGAAATATGGAGCGCGAGGAATTGTTGGTGTCAGTTGTACTTGCGCATACTGCACAACTGGACAGCAGACTGAAAAAGCTTGTGTGCACCACAAACATCAAGTCGCGTAGCGAATTGCAGCAACATTTGCAGGTATACGAAATCGGGCAGCATCAAGAGACTTCGAAGACAGACACAACTTTGGGGCCAGAAAGAAAGAAGCAGAAATTTTCAAACATCATTTGCCATTATTGTGGAAAGTCAGGGCACAAAATCGCAGACTGCCGCCAGAAAAAAAATCGGGAATCACAATCATCGGGAAGCGGGCATGCTGGAGGCGTTGGTATGAAGCCAAAAGAGCAAAAAGTCGAACGTAATATGCTATAAGTGTGGACAGGCTGGACACATTTCTACTGGATGCCCTTTGATTGGACAAAGCACTGAAAAGAGAGTTAACATATGTTCGGTAATGGAACCAAAAGGTGTGCTCGTTCATTCTGGTGAGTTCGTTGATTTTTGCTTTGATTCCGGAGCCGAGTGTTCACTCATTAAGGAAAGCGCTGCTGGAAAATTCTCTGGAAAAAGACTTCATAATGTAGTAATGCTTAAGGGTATTGGAAACGATTCTGTATGTAGCTCTACGCAAATTTTGACCAATGTTACCATTAATAACTTTATCCTGGAAATGTTATTTCATGTCATTATGGACAAGTACTTGAAACACGATATCATGATAGGCAGGGAGATTTTGAGTCAAGGTTTCGGAGTGACGATTGAGTCAGACAGATTTTGCATTTATAAAGTAAAACTGATTAATGTTGTAACTGAACCCAGAACATATGAAGATTGTATTAACGAAAATGTAGAGTTGAATGAAGCTGACAAGAGCCGTTTAATAAACGTCTTGAAACCGTACATGGAACACTTTATCTCAGGTGTTCCAAAGACACAAGTTAACACAGGTCAGTTAGAAATTCGTTTAATAGATCCAAATAAAACGGTACAAAGGCGACCATATAGGCTTAGTGTAGATGAGAAGCAAACTGTTCGTGCAAAGATTGACGAATTGTTGGCGGCAAATATTATAAGACCGAGCTGTTCCCCATTTGCGAGTCCAATTTTGTTGGTAAGAAAGAAAAACGGAACTGATCGCTTATGCGTCGACTATAGAGAGCTAAATGCTAACACAGTGTCGGATAAATTCCCATTGCCTCTTATCTCGGATCAAATTGCAAGGTTGCGTGGGGGAAGGTATTTTTCTTGTCTGGACATGGCCAGCGGATTCTACCAAATACCTATTCACCCAGATTCAGTAGAGCGTACGGCATTTGTTACACCGGAAGGGCAGTTCGAGTTTGTGGCAATGCCGTTTGGTTTAAAGAATGCTCCGTCAGTGTTTCAGCGGGCAATAATAAAAGCGTTGGGGCCACTTTCGTATTCGTATGTTGTGGTTTACATAGATGATGTATTGGTCGTAGCCGAAACTAAAATGGAGGCAATTTCAAGATTACAGACAGTCATAGAAACTCTCATTCAAGCTGGATTCTCATTTAATTTCGAAAAATGTACATTTTTAAAATCAAAAATACTAACGCTACAGTCAGGTGCTGACTGTATAAGGCCATGGATTATCATATTATACCGTAATAAAAATTTTAACGGTATGGAATCGCCGCCCGAATATTATTAGAATAAAATAAATAAAAAAAATAAAATAAAATAATAAATAATTAATAAATGAAAATTCGCACCCGCCTCAACCGGGAGTTGAACACACGCACTCTCTCACAGCCGTCCGCCACTCTAACCACTCGGCCATTGCCTCACTCCTTGGCCTATGGGCAAAGCTGCATTGTCAACCAATTTTGTTACCATACAATGCAAATAAAAAGTTTAAAATGTATGTGTGTGCTAGATTTGAACTTCGGTATGCTTGCGTAAATTAGGTCTGCTTAAGTATAAATGTATGTTCAAAGTGAGTTTAATTCGTATCATATCTCACTTATTAATAGTCCGATTTAAATGAAATTTTCACATAACGCCCGTGGCAAAGTATTTGTCATGTAAGATATACAACTTTGGTTGTTGAGCTAATATTGTAGTTTTTAAATAGTTATTACTGATTTACGGAGGCGGGAAGGGGCGTGTCCAAATTTTAAAAAACTTTGAGACACTGCAATATATACGTATGTTGTCGCAAAATTTGATGACTCTAGCTCTTATACTTTCTGAGATCCAGGTGTTCATACAGACAGACAGACGGACAGACGGACAGACAGACATGGCTCAATCGACTCGGCTACTGATACTGATTCAGAATATATATAGTTTATGGGGTCGGAGATGCCTCCTTCTGCCTGTTACGCACAATTCCGTTCCGACAAACACAATAGTCCATGAATTTTTTTAAAATCCATGGCCTAAAAATTGAGTATCTCGGTTACGAAGTAGAGGCAGGTGAGCTTAGACCTAATCCTCGAAAGTTGCAGGCATTAGTTGAATTGCCACCTCCGCAAACGGTCACGCAGCTAAGACAGTTCATTGGATTAGCATCATACTTTCGGCAATTCGTGCCAAAATTCTCTGAAACGTTAAAGCCTCTATTTTGTCTTACTGCTAAAGACAATAATAGTTTTGATTGGAAGGAAAATCATGAAGCAGTGAGAAAGGAGATAATCTTTGCATTGACCCGTAGCCCGGTGTTAACAATTTTCGATCCACAATATCCGGTTGAGCTTCATACAGATGCTAGCTCTGTGGGTTATGGTGCGATACTCATGCACAAGATAAACGATAAAAACCATGTTATTGAGTACTACAGTAAATGTACAACCCCAGCAGAGTCAAGGTATAATTCATATCTTTTGGAAACCCTGGCAGTATTTAACGCAGTGAAATATTATCAACATTATTTGAAGGGTATCAAGTTTACAGTATATACCGACTGTAACTCTTTAAAGGCAAGTCAACAAAAGATTGAGTTAGATGATAAGGTATATCGATGGTGGTTGTATTTACAATCTTTTGAATTCGATATTGTGTATAGGAAGGGAAAACGCATGGCGCACGTGGACTTCTTCTCAAGAAACCCGATAACGAAAAAGTTACAGTTTGCTGCCAAAGCTCCTGAAATGCGTGTAGATTTAACTGAATTGAGTGACACCTGGCTTATAGCTGAACAGCAGCGAGATCTCGAAATAACATCTATAATCTCTAAACTACAAAACAATGAATTGAACGAGAGTCTTGCTAGTACGTATGAGTTGAGAGCTGGTTTGCTGTATCGTAAAATTCAGAGGAATGGTAGAACCCGTTGGTTACCTGTAGTTCCAAGGTCTTATAGGTGGGCTGTCATTCACCATATTCACGAGGCTATAATGCACCTTGGTTGGGAAAAGACTCTTGACAAAGTGTATAGCTGTTACTGGTTTGTAGGAATGACGAAATACGTACGAAAGTTCGTTGACAATTGCATCACGTGCAAACTATCGAAACCACAATCCGGGAAAATTCAACAAGAAATGCATCCGATTCCTAAAATCGAAATACCCTTTCATACGGTACATATAGACATCACGGGTAAACTAAGCGGCAAGAACGACCAAAAAGAGTATATCATAGTCCTTATAGATGCGTTTACAAAATATGTTTATTTACACCATACTCTGAAGATAGATGCAGCCAATTGTATAGTATCACTGAAGGCAGTTATTTCCTTGTTTGGTGTTCCATCCCGTATCATAGCAGATCAGGGACGATGCTTTGCGGGATCTGAGTTTAAGGAGTTTTGCTCTGTGCATAATATCGAGTTGCATTTAATTGCCACAGGAGCTAGTCGAGCGAATGGACAGGTCGAGCGTGTAATGAGTACCCTTAAGAGTTTACTTACGGCAGTGGAGATAGGCCAACGTTCGTGGCAAGAGGCATTAAAAGAGGTTCAGTTAGCAATAAATTGCACAATCAATCGGGTCACTAAATTTAGTCCGTTACAGCTTTTAATTGGAAAAGACGTAAGACCATTAGGGATGCTATCGAATATTGTTGAAGAAAAATATGATAATCTACAGAATCTAAGAGCACAAGCAAAAGTTAATATAGAAAGTAATGCTAATTATGATAAGGAAAGAAGCGATAAAAGTAAAGCAAACGTTGTAAAGCATAAAGTGGGTGATCATGTTCTGCTCAAGTGCGAAGAAAGAAATCAGACCAAACTAGATCCCAAATTTAAAGGCCCGTTTGTTATAACCGAGTTACTTGAAGGAGACCGATATTGTTTGAAGTCATTAACAAGCAAGCGAACTTACAAGTATCCTCATGAGTGTTTGAGAGCGTTACCGGTCGAGACAGTTTCTGCGGAGATGGATGAGGATATGATGAGTGGTGGCGTTGAAACAGACGCAAATGGTGGCGTTGAAACATACGCAAGAGACAGTGCCAGAGAGGGTACTGGCGTTGAAACGACGGGTACTGTGAAACAGACGCATAAAAGTAACGTCATGATCCAAAAGGCCTCTTCGAGAAACATAGGTAGACTTGGTGCGCTATCTGAACAATCATCTGTATGATTAGAATATCAAATTAGTTGTAAAGATTATGTTTTAAATTGATTTTAAGAAAGACAAAGAAATACTTGAGCAGGGCAAATCAACATGAATTGCTAAATTTATACACAAGCATTGGTAGCATTATTTGAATTTAGTACAGCAACATGAATATTGTATGTGTCAAAATTGTAATAAAGAAGAATAGAGAAAACAGAACAACCGTCATTGCTGTCTTGTATTCTTTATATCACCGAGAGTAAATGAGAGGACTAACTGTAAATTCTCTCACTGAGTGAGACCCGTGCCTACGTGTTTGGTGTGTTGCCTCTTCCGTTGGTTCGTTCTGTGTACATCACTCAAAGAAGTGTGTGAGCAAGACTGGACTGGCTATTTGCTGTGTGTGCGAATGAGCAGGATGGCAAGTGTGTCATGAGCAAGCTGCGCAATAGATTTTGGCAACGAGCGAGCGTGCAAGAAAAGTGAGAAGGCAGGCCTGGTAGAATATTGGTAGTACGCAGACGCTATTTATTTTGAAACGGCGACTAGTGGAACGATGGCGCCAACGAAGGGAACGAGGCTCGCTGCTCGAGGTGCGAAGAATGCTGAAGCAACTCACGCTTCGACATCTACATATTCTCTAAATTACAATCCGATTGGACAATAAACACAAAAGTATGAGCATAAAACCAAGTGCTTGTGTCTACTTACAAGGGAGGCAGACAAGCGCGAAGCGCGAGCGTCACCTATTGAGAATAATTTCAAATCATGTGCATATGTATATGTGTACATACATAGGAACGTAGGTCGAAGGTTATCCCACTGTCGCGTGCGGCGCGACTCTTTTTTCTATTTTTTTATTATTATTTTTTTTAAATTTATTCATATTATTTATTATACCCTTCGACCATTGAAAATGGTCTAAAAAAGGGAATACTAACTTTGTGCAAATGTATGTAACAGGCAGAAGGAGGCGTCGGAGACCCCATAAATTATATATATTCTTGCTCAGGATAACTAGACGAGTCGATTGAGCCATGTCTGTCTGTCTGGAGGTCCGGATGTCTGGATGCCCAGATGAACCCACAGATCTCAGCTATTATAAACACTAGAGACCCCAAATTTGGAATGATGGTTCCTATATACTCGGCGCAGATCAAGTTTATTTCAAATGCTGGATGCCACGTCCCCCGCAAATCACTAATTTTAACTCGATTTGTGTGCGACATAGAAAATATATATAGCTTTCTAACTTTAACATGTACTAAGCTGATAGTTATGTCTACTTATTCTCGTAATTTTAATCGGATCGAACCAGAAACACAGAAGTTATTCAAGAAAGTATGAGCATAACTCTAAGTGCTTGTGTCAACTCACACGGGAGGTAGGCGAGCGCGAAGCGCGAGCGCCATCTGTCGAGAATAATTTCAAAGCAAGTGCATATGTATATGTGTACATATATAGGAACATAGGTCGAAGGGTATCCCACTGTTGCGTGCGCGCGACTGTTGTTTTTCTTACTGGTTTTAATTAGTTTTATTAATTATTATTTTTCTTATGCCTCGCCAAAGACAATCTGCTGCTCAAAGAGTGGCTAATCGGAGGTGTAGAAATATATTGAATAGGGAGCAAGAGCATTATTGTTAAAATGCTGAAAATGCCAGAAATGCAGTTTAGGGAAAGTGAGCCAATAGGAGCACAAAATTTAGAAAAAAGGGAAGATATAAGAGTAGAAGATACAGGGGCGGTTAGTAATTTACGCGCATACGTGAAAGTGCGATGCAGGTAGATATTCCAAATAGAAGACAGGGTCCGATAGAAGTGGAGAATCAGCAGAGGGAGAAAATAGCTGATACATTGCGCAGAGCATCACGTAGACGGGCTATGAACATATGGACAACTGAGCAGGAATCAGACACACAAAATAGAAGGCAGAAACGGACTGTAGCGGACTATCGGCAGGCGGAGAGGGAGGCCGATAGATCACGTACATTAACTCGCAGACAGGATACTGACGTACGTACAATTGAACAGCGGACTAACACACACAAAATAGAAGACAAAGACGGACAAATTGGGACTATCGGCAGGTGGAGAGGGGGGCCGATAGTTCACGTAGAGTCGCTCGTACGGATAACGGAACAGCGGACTAACACACAAAATAGAAGATAGAGACGGGCAAATGGGGACTATCGGCAGGCGGAGAGGCGAGCCGATAGATCACGTAGATCTACTCGCAGACGGAATACCGACGCACGGACAACTGAACAGCTGACTAACACACAGAATAGAAGACAGAGGCGGGCAGATGCGGACTATCGGCAGGCGGAGAGGGGGCCGAAAGATCACGTAGATCTACTCGCAGACGGGATACTGACGCACGGACAACTGAACAGCGGACTAACACACAGAATAGAAGACAGAGGCGGGCAGATGCGGACAATCGGCTGATTGAGAGAGGGGCCGATAGATTACGCAGATCAGACGACGACGAAACCGTACGATTAGGGCTTTAGAACAGAGGCGCAATACACATCTTAGAACTGCTATTCGTTCAGATGTTGAGCGTCGCATATTAAAGAGGGAGAGAGATACTTTGAGTAGGACTCAAGTTAGGGACAATCTAGCAAGAAGGACAGTGCTTGACGTCGAAGTGCCAGACTTTTAAAGCGTCAAACGTAAGACTTGTCAGACTTTTACAACCGTAGTTAGATCTGAACTTAGGAATTTTGATAGCAGAGGTTGTAGAACTGATAAGTTGTTCTTTAATTACAAAAAGTTTGAGCTCCTTCAAATTAGGAATATTTCCATATGCTTAAGAAAGCAAGCGAGCTATTACTGCCTCTAACGCCTTAAATGAGGATCAAATTGATAGTTTAATTCGTCATGATGTCGCTTATAAAGTTCTTAAAGGTATTAGAACGTCTCCTGCTCATTGGGAAGCAGAAAAAAGAAAGTCATGGAAATGATCCGGTCTGCCAACCTTCTTTATTACATTGTCTGCTGCTGAAAGTAGGTGGGGGGAGCTCCTTGTCATACTCAATAGAGTTGTGGACAAAGAAGAAGTTACGGAAGAGGAGGCACTTGAGTTGACTTCCAACGACAAGGTTCGACTGATTCATACCGACCCGCTAACATATTTAAGATATTTTGTCAATCGTTGGAGGCAATTGTTTAAAATTTTGAAAAAAGAAGGGGGTGTTTTTGGAAGACCCAACGTTGTGTTGTACTACTGGAGAGTAGAGTTTCAACAAAGAGGTTCACCTCATATCCACGGAATGTTTTGGCTGAAAGACGTCCCAAAAGTGGACTTTGAGAATGCCCCGACCTGAAATTCTAAAGCCTCTTCCTGAAGAGATTGATAATTATTCCCTTCATCAAGAAAATTTACAAAAAATACAGAGTGTATTAAACTTCACATTCGATTCTGAAACTATCAGTCACTTGAGCATTTTTGAAAATTTTGTATCTCACACTCAAGTGAAGCTCACTTACGAGGAATATGTATATGCTCTTAGATCTGGCTTAAAAAAGCCACCATTTTTTCTGAAGAGAAGTTTGTACAAATGCATACAATAAACATATTCTCGGAATGCAAAGGGCCAATATTGATGTTCAATTCATTTAAGACCCTTATGCTTGCTGCAGCTATATAATTAATTATATAAACAAGTCCCAAGGGGATATTTCCAAACTGATGAGTGACGCAGTGGACGTGATCCACAATAGAAATTTCAGTCAGTCAAAAGTTGCAATATATTGGTAATAAATTTATTTCTGGCACTAAGATTTCTGCTCAGAAAGCCGCCTATTGCTGTCTAGGCATCCGAATGTCTGAGTCTAGCAACGGAGCAACCTATATAAATACTTCATTGCCACAGCATAGGGTCAAAATGCTCAAACCACGAGAGCAACTTCTAAATATGGCCCCGGATTCAACGGACATATTTGTAGTCGGATTGATTGAACATTACGTTCAATGTCCACACAGCCTACACGGCATATGCTTATCGGATTTTCCAGCAAATTATACATTTTCTAAGTCGACCAGAGCAACTCGTCAGAATTCTGACAATGAAGATGTTCATGTCAATAACGTTATAGATGGTGCGCCTCTTCCTCTTCTTTGGAGGAGGGGGTTTTTTGGGGAAAAAAAAAAAACAAAAAAAATTTTATTTTTGAGTTTTAATTCAAAAAGCGTAGCTATCTTGGTGGTCAGACGTGTTTAGCCTTTGCTCCCTGTGTTTTTATATTTTTTGCGATTTTATTTGCCTATGTGGTGTAATTATTAGTGCGGTATTTTATTAGTGCTAACCTTGTAAGTACAACCGTAGAAGTAACAAACTAATACTTTTATTAGTCAATTCGTAAACTAATATTCCTAATTTTGCACTTGCGCGTCTTTGGCGTCAAGTTTTTGTTTCTGTTTTGATTAACATTCCCACGCTCTCCCGGTAACGAAATTATATTTCTCTCTGAGTAAGTTGTGTAGTGCTGTTGTTGTAAACGTCACAGCTGTTGTTGTTTTGTTTACTTCGTTGTGCTCGCTAGATTTGCAGTTTTATTGTCGTACTTGCTTGCTTGCCTGTTTTCGGCGCTGTAACTGTTTCTTGGTCTCTCAAGAAATTTATTTAACTTAATCTGTTTTCTTTTTGCTCTTCGTTGTCTCCTACATTTTAAAGGCATATTAATTTTCACAATCATGGTGTCGTGCTCAGCAGCAATTTGCTTATGTTCTTTTGATCCTAAGGCGGATTACATTGGTTGCTGGCTCTGTGATAATTTTTGTCACTTAAAATGCTGTGCGCTAACTGTGCGGGTTAGGGACGCCGTCCATGCCAATACTGGTCTCAGATGGTCGTGTGAAACGTGTCGTGTGGCTGAATCCGATTTACGGAAAATCCATAAGAAAACCAAACTTGGGTTTTATAAGATACGCACAGCTTTCTCTAATCTCCAATCTGAATTTTTGGAGATGGAGGCCAAATTTAACGCCTTTACGGTTCCTAGCAAACCACCGGCTCCTTTAAGTGTTCCTTTAGATTCGGTCTCTACGAATTTAAAGCTCACCAACCTACCTTCCTCTCAGGCTTCTTCTCCCGATCTTCTAAGCCTACTCTCCCCTATACCGTCTTGCTCTTCTAACTGCAAAAAAAAAAAGACTAGCAGCAAAGTTACCGCACCCAAACCTCTTGCTCCTCCTCTTGTGCCTACTCCTATTACGAGCAACGACAACAACATAAAGGGAAATGTTCCCGCAATAATGCCTGCTACTAAGGCACAGAGTATAAAACCTCTGATTGCGATTAAACCCAAAAAATTGGTGTTTATCTCTCGTTTGGCGCCGGACACTTCCATAGAAGATGTACAATCGTACATCCTAGCAAAGCTGCCTTTAATTAACTTTACAGTTGAAAAATTCAATTTCAAATTTAAGCGCGACATTTCTTCTTTCAAAATTAGTCTCCCAGCAGAACAGTTTAAAGACGTTTGCGCTACTTCCTTTTGGCCGCCTGACCTTATTTTGTTTACTCCTAAACAAAAAAGCCGTACTGCCGTTAATCTTCCCACGCTGGCCGTAACTTCGCCAAAAAACTCAACAAATTCAAAGTCTTCAAAAAACTGAACTTTTCATTTCTTCATGCCTCCGAAAATGTTAGGGGTCCTACAAAAAAACTTTCATCTTTAATTCTATCCTATCAAAATGTTAGAGGTCTCTGTAGTAAAATCTCTAGTCTTTATCTTAATAGTCTTGCCTTTTCTTCCCAAATTATTGCTTTTACCGAAACCTGGTTAAAACCAGAGATTCTAAGCTCTGAAGTCTTTCCAGATAGGTATACAACATACAGGCTTGATCGACCTGACCGACGGGGTGGTGGAGTACTGATTGCAGTAGACTCCAACATTGAGTCGGACCTTTTACAACCGGAGTTTCAATTTAACATTGAACTTATTTGTGTAAAACTACACTTTCCCGGTTTTTTCTTATATTTAACCTGCTCCTATATTCCGCCGTCATCGGAATTATCTCTATTTGCAACACTTGTCTGCAATTAAGACTATTTTTTCACCTGCTATCAGACAGAGATCACTTCATAGTCCTGGGCGACTTTAATATCCCAGAATGTAATTGGACATCTAGTGCTGAAGGAAACTTCCTTTTGCCTTCCCGGCAACATGACCTATTTGACGGTTTGTTTGACATGTCTTTGTCGCAGGTCAATCATGTCGAAAACTCCCTGAACAGATTGCTTGATTTATGTTTCACCTCTGATCTTTCCAAGGTGATTGTAGACAGGGTACAACCCCTTTCCCTACCGGAAGATCCTTATCATCCTCCTTTCGAAGTGAATTTCGACTTGGGTATTAGTATTGTGAATAAAAGTGAAAGGCCGTGTAATCGCGTGAGCTGCTTTAAGAAAGCAGACTTTGAAACTCTAAATTTTTTAATTTCACATTGTGATTGGTCTGATTTTTATGCATCAACTGATATGTCAGTTGCAACTAATATCTTTTATAACACCCTAAACTCTGTTCTTGATATCTGTGTTCCGTTATCCTATCCGTTGTGCTCAAGCAAACCCCCTTGGTTTAAAAAAGAGCTGTCTCGCTTAAAAAACTTAAAGAGTAGCTTATTCAAGAAATATAAGCAAAGAAATGCACCGCTTGTCTTCTCCCGCTACCTATCTGCTCGGGCAAATTTTACCGTGCTTAATGCGAAATGTTATAAAAACTATTTGACCAGATGTAGGTTTCAGTTTTTTCAGAATCCTAAAAAGTTTTATAGTTTTGTTAAAATGAAGCGTAGGTCAGCGGTCTTTCCTTCTAAACTTTCGTTTGATAACGCTGAGGCGGACACAGATCAGGCCATGGCCGATATGTTTGCTAAGTTTTTCAAAAAACAACTTATTCTTCTTCTACGCCAAGCATTCATTCTTATCCATATAGTGTACCCAGTTCAAATGGCATCTTCACACCGTTACTGAACGAAAGTTCACTTTTTAAGGATCTTAGCTTAGTTAAACCAGTCTTCTCACCAGGTCCCGATGGTATCCCCGCCTGTGTACTTAGATATTGTGCCACTTTTTTTAATACAACCCATTGCTCAAATTATTTTCGCGTCCTTAGACACCGCCTACTTTCCTTCCATATGGAAGGAATCATTAGGCCATGGATTTTAAAAAATTCATGGACTATTGTGTTAATCGGAACGGAATTGTGCGTAACAGGCAGAAGGAGGCATCTCCGACCCCATAAACTATATATATTCTGAATCAGTTCATCGTAGCCGAGTCGATTGAGGCGCATGTCTGTCTGTCCGTCTGTCCGTCTGTCCGTCTGTCTGTCTGTATGAACACCTGGATCTCAGAAAGTATAAGAGCTAGAGTCACCAAATTTTGCGACAACATACGTATATATTGCAGTGTCTCAAAGTTTTTTAAATTTGGACACGCCCCTTCCCGCCTCCGTAAATCAGTAATAACTATTTAAAAACTACAATATTAGCTCAACAACCAAAGTTGTATATCTTACATGACAAATACTTTGCCACGGGCGTTATGTGAAAATTTCATTTAAATCGGACTATTAATAAGTGAGATATGATACGAATTAAACTCACTTTGAACATACATTTATACTTAAGCAGACCTAATTTACGCAAGCATACCGAAGTTCAAATCTAGACACACATCATTTTAAACTTTTTATTTGCATTGTATGGTAACAAAATTGGTTGACAATGCAGCTTTGCCGATGGGTCAAGGGGGTGAGGCAATGGCCGAGTGGTTAGAGTGGCGGACGGCTGTGAGAGAGGGGCGTGTGTTCAACTCCCGGTTGAGGCGGGTGCGAATTTTCATTTATTAATTATTTATTATATTATTTTATTTTTTTTATTTATTTTATTCTAATAATATTCGGGCGGCGATTCCATACCGTTAACATTTTTATTACGGTATAATATGATAATCCATGGCCTTATACAGTCAGCACCTGACTGTAGCGTTAGTAATTTTTTATTATACCTTTATTCAAAAAGGGCAGTAAGTCTGATGCAAGTAATTATAGAGGTATCTCTAAATTATCGGCTATACCTAAATTCTTCGAGAATGTTATAACTCCTCACTTGCAACATTTTAGCAGATCCGTTATATCCCCTTTTCAACACGGATTCGTAAAACGTCGTTCTATCACGACAAATTTGCTTGAGCTGACATCCTTTGTGGTAAAAGGATTTCAGAAAAATCTTCAAACCGATGTCATTTATACTGATTTCAGTAAGGCATTTGACTCAGTCAACCATTCTCTTCTTGCACATAAACTGAATCTTCTCGGTTTCTCACCAAAACTTCTTAGTTGGATTGTGAGCTATTTGGATGACAGAACCCAACGAGTCCTCTTTAAGAATAATCTTTCTTACCCCGTTCATGCCACATCTGGTGTTCCTGAGGGAAGCCATTTAGGTCCCCTGCTTTTTACACTTTTCATCAATGACCTTCCAACGGTCATACTTAATTCCCGTACTCTCATGTATGCTGATGATGTCAAGCTCTGTTTTCAATTTAGAGACGACTCCTGTCATCTACGCCTTCAATCTGACTTAAATTGTTTCTATTCTTGGTGTCGTGCAAATCTCCTTAATCTGAACAGCTCCAAATGCAAGCTGATGACATTCTCACGAGCCTGTCCAAAGTACGTATCTTACTCTCTTTGTGGTTGTACCTTGGAAAGAATTTCCCTGGTTGATGATCTAGGTGTCCGTTTGGACCGCAAACTCAAGTTTTGCGAACATATATCATCAATGGTTAATAAAGCTATGGGTGTGCTCGGCTTTATTAAGAGATCGTCTAAGGAGTTTGACGATCCTTACCTAACTAAGACTCTTTTCACCTCGCTTGTTCGTCCAATTCTAGAGTACGGATCATGTGTCTGGAGTCCTCAGTACACAGTTCACAAGGATCGCATTGAATCCGTACAGAAAAACTTTTAATTTTTGCCTTGCGAGGCCTTAACTGGGACGTAAATTCAAGACTTCCTTCCTATCCTAGTAGACTTTTGTTACTAAATCTGCCTTCCCTAGCCAATCGTAGAACTATGTTTGGTGTTGTATTTATTTATAACCTTATACAAGGGGACATAGATAGTAACAACTTGCTTAGTCGACTACACTTCTCTGTCCCTGGTAGAATCACCCGTAATTATCTTCCTCTAAAACTTTCCAATTGTAGCTCGAATTATGCCCTGCATGAGCCTTTCAGGGTACTATGTTCGGACTATAATAAACTATATTACATTATCGCTAACAACAACAATAATTCTGTATCTTGCTTAAAAGTACAAATCCTTACCCACCTTTCTAGTAACTAGTTTAATATATACTTATCTTCTTTCTAGTAACAGTAGTACTTTTTAACTAACTGCATGTTTGAACATTCTAATCGCTATTTTGATTAGGTTTTGCTTACTAACACTAACTCTCCTGATCTGATTGGGTTTTTCTGTGTTTTCCCCATCTTCTCCAACAAAGGTTGGATCGGCTGTTTTTTTTTTTTTTTCATTTTAATTTCAATTTAATTATTTTTTTTTTTTTTTTTTTTTTACAGTTAAGATTTCACTTTTAACTTAAAATTATTAATTATAACTATTAATTGTATTTTTTCTTTACTTTTAAACAGTCGACTGACCTTAGTCTGACTATAAACTAATTAAATAAAATAAAAAATATAAATAGAGATAGGCCCAACTAACTATTTTAGGGAGCTTTTAATGCTCTATTTGCCTTGAAGGGACGAACAGGTAGAATTAATTGAAATAAATTGCGAGGGTCTATATAGCGAAAATTAGTTCGGAATAATTTTAAGAAATATAATATATTAGAAGATTTAGAAGACGCGCTTAGAAGGGCCATGGAAAAGGAAACCAACATTAAGGATTGGACAGGTGAAGCAGGTCAGGAAGATGATGAGTTTAGAGTGTTAGGTTTACCAGAAATAAGTTCTCAACTAAATATTTTAAATGTAAATGGCAATGGTGATAAAAAATCTTGATTCAGAAGAAACTATTCGCGTAGTTAAACTTCCGCCACTAATATCTGCTGAAAATTTGTCCAGAATTGTTCAGTCGCTTAATATTAAGCAGAAAACCTATTTTACCCATGTTTTGCATAATTCCCAGCAAAACAAAGATATTTTATGAGTTTATGGGTGGCGGAGCCAGTGTCGGCAAAAGTCGGCTTATTTCAGCCATTTTTCAGTCCCTGTCCCAGTTGTATAACCGTATGCCTGGATGCGATCCATCAACTACCAAAAACTGGGACCGCGTTTTAAAACTTGGGACCTGACTTATTAAATACCCTCCGTTCAAGATTTATTGATCTCAAACTTTTGATTATTGATGAAATATCAATGGTCGGCGATCTCAAAATGATTTCATATTTAGATAGCCATCCTAAACAGATTTTTAGATAACAGAGCCACCATTCGGAGGGATCTCAGCGAATTTGAATTCTTTATTACAGAGATTACTGTCCAATATATTTTAATACGGCAAAATTAAACTCAATATCAACTGTCCAATATATTGCAACAGCTCTTGATTCTATTAAAGCTTCACATCTTAGCACTAAAGTGAAAAATAGACACTTGGGCTGGAGGCACTCAAAAGTTTCAAGACCTCCAAAACTCAAGGTCTATCAACTTCCTTAAGTTTAAAATCCACTGCCAAATACATGGTTACGGTCAATATTGAGACGGCTGATGGTTTAGTTAATGTAGCCTCAGGCATTCTTATGGATATAGGTTTTAATACATCCAACTCTTCTCAAACTCTTTGGATACAATTTTTAGATGATAGTGTAGGAATAAATGTGCGGGCCAAGTGCCTGCATCCCTTAGAGCGTTCTTGGACGCCAATTTTCAAAACGATAAAAAATTTTTAATTCCATTCCAATCCGCAAGTTTCAAATTGATCGTAACCAATTCCCAGTTGTACCTGCAGAAGGTACATATAACAATCCACAAAAATCAAGGAGCAACTTACAGCAAAGTAGTGGTCCACACAACTTCTCATATGAGTCGTGAGGCTTTGTATGTTGCTTACAGTAGAGCTATTTTTTCATTGTTGGGGGGTTTCGTGCCCCCAAAATCAGTTTTCCAGTCACCAGTCGAGCAAGAGCTTATAATATTAAGAAGCGAAAAACTCATAAATTCTCACTATGACTGTCCATTCAAAGATAATTGGTTTACTGCACTCTTCCATAATACCGAAAGTTTGCATTGTCATATTAGCGACATTCGCTCTGATCAACTAATGCTCCGTGCAAGTCTTCTTTGTTTCGTAGAAGCTTCCATTTTCTCAAATGAAATGTTTGAAATACCTGGCTTTGCACAAGTTGTACGGCTAGATTATGAGTCAGTAGCCAACAGAACACGACCAAAAAGAGGCATTCTTATTTTCATAAAAAATTAACTATTTGAGAAGGTTAGTCTTTTTTTTTACAGGTCGATTTTATAGTGATCCCAATAATTTATCTTCAGCAGTTTTTGACTATGTCGTATTAAAATATAAGTGTACAGGGTTCCTTATAATCTATAAGACTCCAGCATATCCATTGCCAAAGTTCGAAGCAGAATTTGAGAACTTATTTTTGTGGTTTCTATTTTTAGGTAGTCATTCCATAGTTTTAGGAGATTTTAACATGTGCTTGCGATCTCTCAGAGGGTGTAGTAGTAGAATTTATATCTTTTTAGGAAGCTTATTGTTCATATCCAATAGTCTATAGTATTTTTTCTTTACTAATATTAGTATTTATTCTTATAAGTTATCGAAATATTTTTTATAATTATCATCTCTGAGAAAAGAAGTGAATGGTCATCGCTAATTAAGCAAGTCATGCGAAGTATAAATCAGCAAGTGGAATAAAGCAGAAGTGAAAGTTGAAACCCAGTTTTTTTTTAAATCGAAACCTGCCTCATCATAGCGACAGCGCCCTACCCCGAGATTTTTGGTCCTTCGAGCCGGATCTATTGCCTCCTCCAGACTTTCATCATTGGAACATTATAGTTGGATCGGCACTATACATACAAGGTAAGTAACAGGTCTATTTTGTGGATATACGTGTGTGCTTAGTTTATTTGCATGTTTGCCGGCTCCGTACGTTCTCCAGCCAAAAGGGCTCCATTCCGTTACAACCCGGCAACCACCGCTTAAAATACATACATACACCGTTTATACATACACTTCAGCTGCTATCCCAGCAGCCTAAGACCTTTCATTTTGTCCGTTTGTTTTTTGCAAGTGCACTTACACACATCCACACACACATGTACTTTCACATACATCCACACACATATACTTCCACATACACAACAATTTAAAATTATTTTTTCCAATAAATAAAAGTAAATATACATACCTACGCCTTTACATACATCCACACATATATTTCCACATACACAGGTTAAAAATATTTTTTTCCAATAAATAAAAGCAAATATACATACATACGCTTTTACATACATTCACTATTTTACATTCACTATTTTACATATGTCCTTTTTTAATTGATTGAAAATCATCACCAAACGTGTCCTTTACGTTTTTTCAGTACTCTTTCCGTCTGATTTATTGGACGCTTATTTATTGGCTCCTAAGGGAGTTTTTATTATGTCTATTGGGAAAAGTGATAAGACCAAGCCAAGTTTGTCCGTTCCATCAGCGAAGCCTTCACAAGAGTCAGGCCGAAAAGTGAATCATCTGCATCTTCGTCGAGCAGATTGATTCAGCGATCCAGTCCGTCAATTACCATCAGTCGTCCGCCATCCATAGTGCAAAGCCATCGAGGCTACAGCTCCTAGAGCACAGCAGGCTGCTCCAACTGTCGTTTCTTCCGGGTGCCGATTGCCCCCTTGCGACACTGGGATTTTCAGTGGCGACTACTTGCGCTGGCCTACCTTCCGGGACCTTTTTACAGCCATTTATATAAATAATTCAAGGCTGACGGATGTTGAGAAACTGTTCCATCTCAACTCCAAAACGAGTGGCGAGGCTCACGATATCGTCTCCAAGTCCCCACTCACGAATGATGGCTTCGTTTCAGCTTGGTCAAATTTGACACAACGGTTTGAAAATAAACGTTTACTTGTCAATAGCCAACTAAAAGTCCTTTTCGACCTTCCAAATATTCCTCATAAGTCGGGTGCAGCGATCAATAACCTGCAGAGCACTGTCCAGAGTTGCTTAACCGCGCTGGAAATCTCCAAGGTCAAAACGGAGAATTGGGATTGCCTTTTGGTCCTTGAAACTCCCAAAACTCACAATATACATATGGGAGCAATCTCTTCACGGGAAAACAGACATTGTTTCCTGGGCTGAGCTGAACTCCTTCCTTCAAGAGAGGTATCGTACTCTCGAAGCGATAGAGGATATGAAGCAATGTTCTGCAGCTCAGACCTTCCAGAAGTCCAAAAAAGATACTGTGTGAAAATCCAATCCTTCGAGAACAAGGTGAATATCAAACCACAGTCTTGCAAACTATCTTCCAAGGAAAATCACCCGATCCGTCTATGTTCTCAATTTTTACAAATGTCCATCCAAGATCGCTGTACATACATCAAACAGCCAAAACTCTGCCTTAATTGTTTTGCACGCCAACATCAGGTCGCGCGATGCACAAGTATTCATAATTGTTTCACTTGCAAAGGGCGTCACAACACTCTGCTTCCCCGTGACGTAAATTTGCAAATTGCTGCGGCTCCTTCAAGTTCGGCAAACCCTGCCACTCCAACAAATTCACATCACAATATAGAGTCCACTAGTTCCTCAAATGTTTAAAATTATTTCACATCCAATTCGCAGAACGTTCTATTAGGAACCGCAGTGATAAATATCTGCCATCGTGGTACATGCTTTAAGGCTCGTGCTTTGATCGATTCAGGATCTGAGGCGACCTTTTTTTCCGAACGCATGTTCAACATTGTGAAACCATTTTTCCAAAATGTCCATGCACAAGTAGCAGGCCTAAATCAAGCCGTAACTGCAAGGCCAGAGAAATTATGTCACTTCGATATTGGCTCTCCATCGAAACCTCGCATCAAGATTGAAGCTTCAGCTTTCGTCTTTCCTCATCTGGCGGGCAATCTTCCATCGTATCCGATTCCGTCTAATTTCTTAAATCAAATTCCTGATTTACCTTTGGCTGATCCCTCCTTTTACCGGAGTACGAAAATCGACGTGCTTATTGGCGCAGATATCCTCCCAGCTATTCTCTCAGGCGGCTCCAGATAAAATATTTGTAGGTCACTTCTTGGTGAAGAGACCATTTTCGGGTGGATCCTTTCAGGTCCTGTGAAAAGTCCATCCAATTCCCAAGTTATTTCGGCGTTTACCACACGCATCTCGGTCAGCCAAAACCAAAAACTCGAAAACATTTTAACAAGGTTTTGGGATGTGGAAGATCTACCATCGAAGATGCTAAAGAAGTCAGATTCCGACAGCGAGTGCAATTTTGATCGCACTACAACCAGGAATAATGAGAGGAGGTATGTTTTGACTCTCCCATTAAAAACTCCTGACAGCATAAGTTTGGGACATTCCAGGTCCATAGCGCTGTCTCAATTTCTCCGAAGAATAGGTTACAAAAAATCCCTGAATTGAAACTTCAATACGATTCCGTAGTACAGGAGTATTTGGACTTAGGCCACATGCGAAAGGTCCCTCCAATTAATGATAGCGACAACTTTTACTTACCGCATCATGCAGTGTTGAAGCCTGATAGCACAACCACAAAGCTACGCGTTGTATTTAATGCCTCCAGTCCATCATCCAATGGACAGAGTCTTAACGACGTCCTGCATCCAGGACCAGTTCTCCAATCTGACCTCACGATTCAGATTATTAAATGGCGTGCCTTCCGCTACGTATTCAATGCCGATATAACTAAAATGTATCGGCAAATTCTTGTTCATCCGCTCCACACTCGGTTTAAGCGGATTCTATTTTGTAACAGGGAGGAAAACATCCGCGACTATGAGCTGCAAACCGTAACGTTTGGCATTAACTTCTTTCCGAAGATATCCGTTCGCAATATCCCATCGCGAGTCATATCCTGAAGGGACATATGTATGTTGACGATGTCCTGGCTGGCGCACACACTAAAAAGGAGGCCATTGTGGCAATACGTGAACTTCGGGAAGGTCTCGCTTCAGCAGGGTTCCCTCTGAGGAAGTGGACCTCCAAACATAAAGAGGTCCTTAGTAATATTCCAAAAGATCACAAGCTCCACACTGACTTTCTCGACTTAGAAGAATCCAGCGTCGCCAAAACTCTCGCTGCCAGGTGGCAAGCCGACACTGATGAGTTCTTCTTCGTGCCACACGAGTTAGACTCCAAGACTCCTTCCCTTTCTAAACGCGAGGTTCTATCGCAAATTGGCAAACTGTTTAACCCAGCAGGATGGCTTGCTCCTTATGTCGTGCGCGCGTTTGGCAACCGCTTCCGTTCCCACCAATGCATGTGATTCCAAGAAGACTGCAACAATTCGACCAACAAGACATCAGCCGATGTCGTGGCCTATTGGAAGCAACGAAGTCGATGTCGATCCTCTGCCACCAAGGGCAGCGCAGCTCGCAGCCAAGACGCACAGCTTGTTAGGGACAGCTTAGGGTAATCAGTTGTAAATTGGATTTAGACAAATAAAGTCATTGTTCTTAATTAAACTCTAAAATGTTTTTATTTTTAGGCCATGGATTTTAAAAAAATTCATGGACTATTGTGTTTGTCGGAACGGAATTGTGCGCAACAGGCAGAAGGAGGCATCTCCGACCCCACAAACTATATATATTCTGAATCAGTATCAGTAGCCGAGTCGATTGAGCCATGTCTGTCTGTCCGTCTGTCTGTCTGTATGAACACCTGGATCTCAGAAAGTATAAGAGCTAGAGTCATCAAATTTTGCGACAACATACGTATATATTGCAGTGTCTCAAAGTTTTTTTAAAATTTGGACACGCCCCTTCCCGCCTCCGTAAATCAGTAATAACTATTTAAAAACTACAATATTAGCTCAACAACCAAAGTTGTATATCTTACATGACAAATACTTTGCCACGGGTGTTATGTGAAAATTTCATTTAAATCGGACTATTAATAAGTGAGATATGATACGAATTAAACTCACTTTGAACATACATTTATACTTAAGCAGACCTAATTTACGCAAGCATACCGAAGTTCAAATCTAGACACACATCATTTTAAACTTTTTATTTGCATTGTATGGTAACAAAATTGGTTGACAATGCAGCTTTGCCGATGGGCCAAGGAGTGTGGCAATAGCCGAGTGGTTAGAGTGGCGGACAGCTGTGAGAGAGTGCGTGTGTTCAACTCCCGGTTGAGGCGGGTGCGAATTTTCATTTATTAATTACTTATTATTTTATTTTATTTTTTTTATTTATTTTATTCTAATAATATTCGGGCGGCGATTCCATACCGTTAACATTTTTATTACGGTATAATATGATAATCCATGGCCTTATACAGTCAGCACCTGACTGTAGCGTTAGTATTTTTACTTTGCAACCTGCAAGTAATTAACTTGCATGATCATGCTTACATGCACACGTGTTAGGGTTTGTGGGTGCATGCATAATAATAGCTATACAGCTGAACAACAACAACAGCTAATCAGCTAAACAACAACAACAGCTAAACAGCTAAACAACAACAGCTAAACAGCTAAAGAATAAAAAAATAGCTATACAGCTAAACAGCAACATCTGCTAAACAGCTAAGCCGCAACATCTGCTAAATAGCTAAACAAAAATAATAACAAGTTTGTTTTAAATAAAAATTTTATTTAATAAATCTTAAGGCTAGTTTATTATAATATTTTATAATTTTTTCAGCTTCGTATTTTTGGCGTTGTTCACTGTAGCATGCACAGGTATCCGGTCCTTCATGAGCCTCATCGGAAGACCATGGACATGAAGATCTATGGACCCCATGTATGTATGTCTTTAATGGTGTTATTTCCGCCAGCTTTAACTCTGCTTCTATTTGTTTCATCTTTTTAAGATCATTATGATGAATTTTACCATCATAATAATCTAGAAACTCTTTTATTATTATGGTATTCATCTTGTTTGATTATTTATTTATTTGTATATAGAAGAGTATTTCTTAAAGTCTCGTTTTAAACTGAGCTTCAGTTTGAAGAAATAGGTGACTTTATAAATAGTTTTTCTCTTCTAGCCTTTCTCTTTCCCTCTTTTCCTCTCTCCCTTGACTATAGGTAGCTTCACCCCCTAACAAAAAAACTAGTTTTTCTTAGGTGTTTCCTATGTGTTCTTTTTTGTTTATTTAATGTTTACATTTGACAAAGGCAGCTTATGTAAGAATTTTAGACATGTAGTTTATATGACGTAATAAGATTTTAGGCCATGGATTTTAAAAAAATTGTATTTGTCGAAACGGAATTATGCATAACAGGCAGAAGGAGTCATCTCCGACCCCATAAACTATATATATTCTGAATCAGTGTCAGTAGCCGAGTCGATTGAGCCATGTCTGTCTGTCCGTCTGTCCGTCTGTCTGTCTGTATGAACACCTGGAACTCAGAAAGTATAAGAGCTAGAGTCATCAAATTTTGCGACAACATACGTATATATTGCAGTGTCTCAAAGTTTTTTTTAACATTTTGACACGCCCCTTCCCGCCTCCGTAAATCAGTAAAAACTATTTAAAAAAAATACTAACGCTACAGTCAGGTGCTGACTGTATAAGGCCATGGATTATCATATTATACCGTAATACAAATTTTAACGGTATGGAATCGCCGCCCGAATATTATTAGAATAAAATAAATAGAAAAAATAAAATAAAATAATAAATAATTAATAAATAAAAATTCGCACCCGCCTCATCCGGGAGTTGAACACACGCACTCTCTCACAGCCGTCCGCCACTCTAACCACTCGGCCATTGCCTCACTCCTTGGTCTATCGGCAAAGCTACATTGTCAACCAATTTTGTTACCATACAATGCAAATAAAAAGTTTAAAATGCTGTGTGTCTGACGCGGTATGGAATCGCAGTCCGAATATTATTAGAATAAAATAAATAAAAAAAATAAAATAAAATAATAAATAATTAATAAATAAAAATTCGCACCCGCCTCAACCGGGAGTTGAACACACGCACTCTCTCACAGCCGTCCGCCACTCTAACCACTCGGCCATTGCCTCACTCCTTGGCCTATCGGCAAAGCTGCATTGTCAACCAATTTTGTTACCATACAATGCAAATAAAAAGTTTAAAATGCTGTGTGTCTGACGCGGTATGGAATCGCCGTCCGAATATTATTAGAATAAAATAAATATAAAAAAAATAAAATAAAATAATAAATAATTAATAAATAAAAATTCGCACCCGCCTCAACCGGGAGTTGAACACACGCACTCTCTCACAGCCGTCCGCCACTCTAACCACTCGGCCATTGCCTCACTCCTTGGCCTATCGGCAAAGCTGCATTGTCAACCAATTTTTTTTACCATACAATGCAAATAAAAAGTTTAAAATGATGTGTGTCTAGATTTGAACTTCGGTATGCTTGCGTAAATTAGGTCTGCTCAAGTATAAATGTATGTTCAAAGTGAGTTTAATTCGTATCATATCTCACTTATTAATAGTCCGATTTAAATGAAATTTTCACATAACGACCGTGGCAAAGTATTTGTCATGTAAGATATACAACTTTGGTTGTTGAGCTAATATTGTAGTTTTTAAATAGTTATTACTGATTTACGGAGGCGGGAAGGGGCGTGTCCAAATTTTAAAAAAAACTTTGAGACACTGCAATATATACGTATGTTGTCGCAAAATTTGATGACTCTAGCTCTTATACTTTCTGAGATCCAGGTGTTCATACAGACAGACAGACGGACAGACGGACAGACAGACATGGCTCAATCGACTCGGCTACTGATACTGATTCAGAATATATATAGTTTATGGGGTCGGAGATGCCTCCTTCTGACTGTTACGCACAATTCCGTTCCGACAAACACAATAGTCCATGAATTTTTTAAAATCCATGGCCTAACTACAATATTAGCTCAACAACCAAAGTTGTATATCTTACATGGCAAATACTTCGCCACGGGCGTTATGTGAAAATTTCATTTCAGACCTAATTTACGCAAGCATACCGTAGTTCAAATCTAGCGTCAGACACACAGCATTTTAAACTTTTTATTTGCATTGTATGGTAACAGAATTGGTTCACAATGCGGCTTTGCCGATAAGCTGAGGAGTGAGACAATGGCCGAGTGGTTAGAGTGGCGGACGGCTGTTAGAGAGTGCGTGTGTTCAACTCCCGGTTGAGGCGGGTGCGAATTTTCATTTATTAATTATTATTTTATTATTTTATTTTATATTTTTTTATTTATTTTTTTATTCTAATAATATTCGGGCGGCGATACCATACCGTTCAAATTTTTATTACGGTATAATATGATAATCCATGGCCTTCTACAGTCAGCACCTGACTCTAGCGTTAGTATTTTTCTCTTCTAGCCTTTCTCTTTCCCTCTTTTCCTCTCTCCCTTCACTATAGGTAGCTTCACCCCCTAACAAAGAAACTAGTTTTTCTAATGTGTTTCCTATGTGTTCTTTTGCCTTTATTTAATGTTTACATTTTACAAAGGCAGTTTATGTAAAAATTTTAGACATGTAGTTTATATGCCGTAATAAGTTTTTAGGCCATGGATTTTAAAAAAATTCATGGTCTATTGTGTTTGTGCGTACCTCCAATTAGATTTTTAGTTGTGTTGTGTACCAACAAAAGAAAACTAAGAAGTGAGAGAATTAACGCTATCCCATCTCTTTTAACGCCCATCTCCTTATTCTAAACAAACTGCCGTCAGTTGGTGTTTTCATATCTTCTGCCTATTCTAAACAAACGGCTGTTACTTTTGCTCACAATTCTTCGCATTGTCGTCATTCCTATTTTCAATTTCCGAATTCGGCAAACACATGTGAATTTGTATGTGCGCCTACGATACAATTGTTTAGGTCTCTATCTTAAACAATATACATACATTTTAATATATATGTTCCGGGTATAAGAATGTTTTAATTGTTTGTGCAACATCCGGCAAAGTTTATAAAAACGACTAGCGCCTCCGCCAGCTATTCAATTTTTAGGCCATGGATTTAAAAAAAATTCATTTAATAATGAAATAAAAGTTTTAATGAAAACAACAAAGAATTTTACATGTCGTTCACGGCAGCAATCGAATCCCGAAAATCACGGCTAATATCATGGCCCTTAGAGTCCGCGACATAGTCCACTAAGGCACTGTACAACTCTCGTAGCCGTCGGAAATAGTGGTTCAAATCCCCGCGTGGCGTATTGTTTACACATACATATTGTTTACACATTTTTTAAATATTTATTAATTTTATATATTTTGTAATTTTCCCCCTTATTTTATTACATATAATGAGAAGTAAATGTACAACAATATATTATATATATTTATACAAATATGCAAACATATGACATTAAGCATTTACACATGTGCGTGAGACATTAGACAAAACGAGAAGACGAAAAAAAAAAATGTAACGAATTTTGGCACGTGCTAGAAATGCATACATATACTTATTGCCCTCTCCCTCAGTCTACTGCTTATGACACTTGACTATTCGCTTTTGCTTTGTCCATGCGTTCTTCTTCTGTTCATTAAATCAACTTGTGCGTGTCGTTCGAACACTATGTATATTAAATTGATATACTCGAAATTTTAAATATTAATCCCAAATAAAACGCAATTTTCATTGCGAATTTTTAATAAACGATAATAAATAAGTCGTGGTGATTTGTATTAACTTTTATTTATAAACTTTTATAAAAGTTACGCGAAGAGTATATTGTGCTTGTGTTGGGAGTGCTTGCGGGATTCGTCCCCTGCACCAGCCCATTTCTTAATAAAAATAAAAACAGTTATTTAAAGAAAATAAAATAATATTATTAAATAATAATAATTATTTTTATTAAACATAAATAAGTTATTGTTGTGCATATATTTGAGTACATAAATATACATATGTATATACATATACCATACACATACTATATAAAACATTCTCTGAGCGTTGTGACGGTTTCGGTTGTTCGTGACATATTTTGTACGCGTGTAACGTTGTTCGCGAACAGTGGGATTTAAACAGATAAGATATAATAATTAATATATACATATTGAAAAATTAGATGCGTTTATCTAATTAACTTATTATATTAACCGAAAACTTTGGGTGGCTGTAATTATGGCCGAAAACGAAAAAAGATACGTGCGTTCAATTTCAATTTGCGAGTGCTCCATTGAAAATTGTCAAAAAAGGGTATACTAACTAAGGGTATACTACTAACATTTGCCTGACTGACGAGATAAGTCGCCATCGCCGCAAGCAATTGTGACCCGCTGGTCCGGGGTCCGGAGTGCTGGTGCGGCGAGTAGCGACCCGCCTGTCAGCAGGTGCCCTGGGGTTAGGGCCTCTCCGTCGCTGGGGTCCTTGCTGATTGGTCCGAGTGGCCTCGAGTTCAGCACCGCCTCGAGGCCGACGAGGACTGTTTGCAGCTCCTCCGCTATTAGCTGCACTCCGACGAAGCTCGTCGCGTTGTCGCAGTGCACGATCTTCGGACATCCTCGGCGACCAACAAACCTTTGAAAACGTAACAAAAAAGGAATCAGTGGAAAGATCGGAAGCAACTTTTAAATGAACTGCCTTGGACGAAAAACAGCGAACGAACAGCGCTATGTAGGACTTATAAGGGGGCCTACCACGGATTTTACGTGTCGTGTACACTGGACCACAAAAGTCAACGCCACAAATGTCAAAGGGGCAGAGAGCACGGAGTCGGTCTGCGGGTAAATTCCTCATTATTTGAACATGGAACAACTTCGATAATTTTCAAAAAGGCTTCTTTATATTCCCCTGGTGAGGGAATCTTTTCAAATTTGGCATTCCTATTTTTAAGCCATGGATTTTAAAAAATTCATGGTCTATTGTGTTTGTCGGAACGGAATTGTGCGTAACAGGCAGAAGGAGGCATCTCCGACCCCACAAACTATATATATTCTGAATCAGTATCAGTAGCCGAGTCGATTGAGTCATGTCTGTCTGTCCGTCTGTCTGTCTGTATGAACACCTGGATCTCAGAAAGTATAAGAGCTAGAGTCATCAAATTTTGCGACAACATACGTATATACTGTCTCAAAGTTTTTTTAAAATTTGGACACGCCCCTTCCCGCCTCCGTAAATCAGTAATAACTATTTAAAAACTACAATATTAGCTCAACAACCAAAGTTGTATATCTTACATGACAAATAATTTGCACGGGCGTTATGTGAAAATTTCATTTAAATCGGACTATTAATAAGTGAGATATGATACGAATTAAACTCACTTTAAACATACATTAATACTTAAGCAGACCTAATTTACGCCAGCATACCGAAGTTCAAATCTAGCGTCAGACACACAGCATTTTAAACATTTTATTTGCATTGTATGGTAACAAAATTGGCTGACAATGCAGCTTTGCCGATAGGCCAAGGAGTGAGGCAATGGCCGAGTGGTTAGAGTGGCGGACGGCTGTGAGAGAGTGCGTGTGTTCAACTCGCGGTTGAGGCGGGTGCGAATTTTCATTTATTAATTATTTATTATTTTATTTTATTTTTTTTATTTATTTTTTTATTCTAATAATATTCGGGCGGCGATACCATACCGTTAAAATTTTTATTACGGTATAATATGATAATCCATGGCCTTATACAGTCTGCACCTGACTGTAGCGTTAGTATTTTTTATATTTAGTTATGAAGCGGAACATATAAACAAATACCCTTAGCAGTTTGAGGTGTGACGAGAATCCCTCGATGACGTCCACTAGATCCGATTTAACTACGGTAGCGGCCAGTTCAACCGCTGTTTTTCTTTTCTCCAGCTCCATCATCTACCTTGACAGCTCTAGGTGCGGATTAACGGGCCAATCTTCATCTTCGTTCTTCAAAAACGAAGGTCCACCAAACCAGATTGACTCCTTCAAGTCGTCAATGTCACGACCTCTTGATACTTCGCCAACGACGAAGGATGAGATCGGATCCAGTAAAGAGTAACTTCAGAATCCGACCAATAGACGATTCGTTCGATATTTAACTTCAATAATGGCTTGATTCTATGGTAAAGATCTGCTAGAAGGTGAGCGGCACATAACTGAAGTGTTTTCGTCTTGAGCGGCGCTACTTTTGACTTTGAAGTTAACAATGAAATCTTGTAACCTTCAGCAGTTTTGCTACAGATATAAACGCAAGCACCGTAAGCTCTCATAGATGCGTCGGCGAAACCATGTAATTGTATTGGTGATATCGGATTAGTAAACACATATCGAGGTATGGAGATTTCTTCCACTCTCGACAATGTTGCCTTCAATTTATTCCATGCTGTTTCCAAGTGCTGTGGAATCGACTCATCCCAGTCCAACTTAAAAAAAAACTCCTGCAATAGGCTCTTGCTTCGAATGACAATTGGACTGAATAAGCCGAGGGGGTCAAACAGCTTCGATGGCACCGACAATATCTTCCTTTTTGTCGCTCGGAGAACCATGACAGAGGTGTCAATTTTGAACTTTAAGGCATCTTCACAAGGAGTCCATGATATACCTAGAGCCTTAGTTGAATCTGAATCCGAGATTGTTATCGGTTTAAGTGTGCTCTCAGATGCAGTGACCTCAGGTGAGTTTGAAAACCACTTGCTCAATTCAAAACCTGCTGTTTGAAGAACTTCAGACTTAATTGTTTTATGTGCATCTATGCATGCAGCACCAGTTAACATGTCATCGATATAAAAGTCGGACCGAATGTTTTCAGAAGCTCTAGGGAGTGAACCTCTTAAGGCTTCACTCAACCTCTTTAAACACCTGATGGCCAGAAAAGGGAATTGACCAGTGCCATAACTAAGGGTGTTGAGCTTATATAATCTCAAGGATTCAGATGGATCTCGTCTCACACTATCAATTGGAATGGCCTATCAGCTTCATTCACCATTACTTGGC
This sequence comes from Zaprionus lachaisei, assembly GCA_018901815.1. Classification (NCBI taxonomy): domain Eukaryota; kingdom Metazoa; phylum Arthropoda; class Insecta; order Diptera; family Drosophilidae; genus Zaprionus; species Zaprionus lachaisei. The sequence goes on from JAEIFI010000277.1 coordinate 35,713, forward strand.
GGTACATCTTCTTGACATCAGCTGTCAAAGCGAAACGATGTAACCTGAAGCGAAGAAGAGTTGAATACAAGTCTTCTTGAATTGTAGGCCCCACCATCAGAATGTCGTTAAGAGACACGTGTACGTGTACACACGTGTACACGTGTGGACGTCTTACAGGATGCGTCAAACACTACACGGAGTTTTGTTGATGTACTCTCAGGTGTCAGAACGCACTCATGGGGAATTACGTAGTGCGGAGTAGACGTAACATCTATGTCAGATGGTGACATATGACCTAAGGCTAGGTACTCTTCCATAAATTCGAGATACATTTTCTTCAATTTCTTCTTCATCCTTGGTCACGAGTTAGTCTTTTTCAAGCGATAAGAAATGCCGTTTTGCAACCTCGAACGAGTTGCCTAAAACGTTTGGGTCTGATTTAAACGGCAGTCTAACTTCAAAGCGATCCGAGGTAGTCGGGTAGTCTTCCTGTAGTGGTCTTCACAGAGCTGTTGCTCTGGCGACCATATTTTACTAGTAGATGGCAATTCCTCTAGTGACCAAAACTTCTGCAGCGTGTTATCTATCGAGACGAGCAATTCTTCTTGTCAACTTAACCTTGACGCAGTACCTTGGGGAGCTGGACTTTTTTGGAGCATATTTTCTAAGAAGGGTTTTTTGCAGAATCGGATACTCCGGACCTTGCTTTATCTGACCGAAGGACAACAACTCGAAAAATGACTCTGCACCAATTAGCATATCTATCCGTTGAGGTTTGTAAAAGTATGGATCTGCTAATGGTAGGATCTTTGGGATTTTCCAGTCGCTGACGTTGACTGACTGGTCTGGGTGATACCCAGAAATTGATTTTAGTACTCCAAAAATCAAGCGAGAACTCACTACCAGTTATTCGCGACTTCACCACCGTATATATTTTATTCTTGACTTGAAAATTAGCTGCACCAATACCAAGCAAGTTTATACATGACTCTTCTTTTCGGATCTGTAAGCGTTGACCTAATCCTCAGTTACGAAGTTAGTTTGTGACCCAGAGTCAAGAAGTGCTCGGGCCAAAATGTAATTTCCACTTCTTGTTCGGACGCTTACGATCGACGTTGCAAGAATTACCCTTTCCAACGCTGACGCAAGCATAGAATGCGTAGTGGAAGGGTGTTCTTGGCTTGGAGGAGTAGAAATATTCTCTTAAGGTGGTGGTAGTGTTTAGCTATTTTCAGTCACTGTGTATCTATGCGATAATTGATGATGCGAGCGACAAACTCCACATTTTTTAGATTTGCATTTTACAACAGTGTGACCCTTTTTTAGAGAAGTTATGCATAACGATGCGGACTTTACAAACTCAAATCTCTGCATGATGGAGAGACGAGCGAACGGACTACAAGTTTCTATTAAGTGGTCATTTGAATTGCAGTAACTGCAGGTCTGATTGGTGCTAGTTGAAGAGCAGGCAAATGAACTTTGATTATGCTGCCTGTTTGGAACTACTTTTTCCGATTTTGGCTTTGTCGATTCTTCAGCAGTTAGGTGCTGGTATCGACGGTTCAATACCCTTTCACAATCGGACCAGCTGCTCTACCCATTTTTGTTTGGTCACATGATCTACTCTATTTAATACCAAATGAATCAATTAGATGGTTAAACTTTTCGATAGCCGGAATGCTCTTATCATTATGAACAAGAGTCTCGAATAATCCCATAAAATTCTTGAACTCAGAATAATTACTGCTAAATTTAAGAAATAAGCGACATAATTTTCGCTTTAGTGATTAAGAATTCCTCCAACTCGGCTCCAAACTCATAATTTTCATCAAGCCTTTTAATATGTTCTTAAAGTCCGGTTGCCTTGACCTTAGGTTCGGACAAAAGTTGAAGCCCGCACTCAAGCTCGGAGACGTCTAGTGGTATAGTACCAGTTTCTAGACGCTGTTCTACCCGGCGAATGCTCTTTACATATACTCGTAGCCGTTTTCTAAGGTCGTCAATAGACGTCCGACTCACTTTTGGCTTTTCTTGTTTTATTTTAATGGACGAAAACGAGAAAGTATACGTTTTTTATTGTATAATACAATAAATGACGAAAACAAATATACTTGAATAATTGTCGAATCACTAGTTATCAAAAAAATAATTCGTTGCAAGTGATACCGAAAAGAGTTATACCCGACCAAAAGTAGGGTATACGTATCACTTGCCGTTTTGAGTTCAAGCGAGCAAACAAAATTGACAACAAGAATGCTAGTGCGCGGGTGACGTGCGACAGCGAAGACGAAAAAAAATGTATGCAGCTAGAATTGCAGCTGGCGAACGAAAGAATAGGAGAGCAAAGAAACGAAGAATTCGCCGCTGCAGCTGGTATACACGTAGGTGTGTATGTATGTATTATATGTACATACAATTGCTTGAACTTATCAAATTATTATTTGCAATCGAATTATGGACGAATGTTTGTGAGAGGGGGCGACAGTGGAACATAAACAACAACAAACAATTGCATCCAATAGCAATTCAAACGATATATGTATAAGAATAGCATTTCAAATGATATATGTATAAGAATTTAACTACGATGAATTGCCTGTCTGTATTTGTGTATATACGCATAATGTTGAATGATGTGTTGGCGTACCATACAATGCAAATAAAAAGTTTAATATATGCTGTGTGTCTGACGCGGTATGGAATCGCGCCCGAATATTATTAGAATAAAATAAAATAAAAAAATAATAATAATAATAATTACTACGCACGCTCTCACAGCCGTCCGCCGCTCTAACCATCGGCCATTGCCTCACTTAAGCCCATGGTATCACAATGTTGCATACCGTAAAAAAATTTCACGGTATGGAATCGAATATTATTAGAATAAAATAAATAAAAAAAATAATTTATTACCATACAATGCAAATAAAAAGTTTAAAATGCTGTGTGTCTGACGCGGTATGGAATCGCCGCCCGAATATTATTAGAATAAAATAAATAAAATAAAATAATAAATAATTAATAAATGAAAATTCGCACCCGCCTCAACCGGGAGTTGAACACACGCACTCTCTCACAGCCGTCCGCCACTCTAACCACTCGGCCATTGCCTCACTCCTTGGCCCATCGGCAAAGCTGCATTGTCAACCAATTTTGTTACCATACAATGCAAATAAAAAGTTTAAAATGCTGTGTGTCTGACGCGGTATGGAATCGCCGCCCGAATATTATTAGAATAAAATAAATAAAATAAAATAATAAGTAATTAATAAATAAAAATTCGCACCCGCCTCAACCGGGAGTTGAACACACGCACTCTCTCACAGCCGTCCGCCACTCTAACCACTCGGCCATTGCCTCACTCCTTGGCCCATCGGCAAAGCTGCATTGTCAACCAATTTTGTTACCATACAATGCAAATAAAAAGTTTAAAATGCTGTGTGTCTGACGCGGTATGGAATCGCCGCCCGAATATTATTAGAATAAAATAAATAAAATAAAATAATAAGTAATTAATAAATGAAAATTCGCACCCGCCTCAACCGGGAGTTGAACACACGCACTCTCTCACAGCCGTCCGCCACTCTAACCACTCGGCCATTGCCTCACTCCTTAGCCATCGGCAAAGCTGCATTGTCAACCAATAATCAAAGTTAAGTCAATTTTGTTACCATACAATGCAAATAAAAAGTTTAAAATGTGTGTGTCTGCGCGGTATGGAATCGCCGCCCGAATATTATTAGAATAAAATAAATAAAATAAAATAATAAGTAATTAATAAATGAAAATTCGCACCCGCCTCAACCGGGAGTTGAACACACGCACTCTCTCACAGCCGTCCGCCACTCTAACCACTCGGCCATTGCCTCACTCCTTGGCCTATCGGCAAAGCTGCATTGTCAACCAATTTTGTTACCATACAATGCAAATAAAAAGTTTAAAATGTGTATGTCTGACGCGGTATGGAATCGCCGTCCGAATATTATTAGAATAAAAAATAAAATAAAATAATTAATAAATAAAGTTTAAAATGATGTGTGTCTAGATTTGAACTTCGGTATGCTTGCGTAAATTAGGTCTGCTTAAGTATAAATGTATGTTCAAAGTGAGTTTAATTCGTATCATATCTCACTTATTAATAGTCCGATTTAAATGAAATTTTCACATAACGCCCGTGGCAAAGTATTTGTCATGTAGGATATACAACTTTGGTTGTTGAGCTAATATTGTAGTTTTTAAATAGTTATTACTGATTTACGGAGGCGGGAAGGGGCGTGTCCAAATTTTAAAAAAACTTTGAGACACTGCAATATATACGTATGTTGTCGCAAAATTTGATGACTCTAGCTCTTATACTTTCTGAGATCCAGGTGTTCATACAGACAGACAGACGGACAGACGGACAGACAGACATGGCTCAATCGACTCGGCTACTGATACTGATTCAGAATATATATAGTTTATGGGGTCGGAGATGCCTCCTTCTGCCTGTTACGCACAATTCCGTTCCGACAAACACAATAGTCCATGAATTTTTTTAAAATCCATGGCCTAAAAAAAATAAAATAATATGATAAATAATTAATAAATGAAAATTCGCACCCGCCTCAACCGGGAGTTGAACACACGCACTCTCTCACAGCCGTCCGCCACTCTAACCACTCGGCCATTGCCTCACTCCTTGACCCATCGGCAAAGCTGCATTGTCAACCAATTTTGTTACCATACAATGCAATTAAAAAGTTTAAAATGCTGTGTGTCTGACGCGGTATGGAATCGCCGCCCGAATATTATTAGAATAAAATAAATAAAATAAAATAATAAGTAATTAATAAATGAAAATTCGCACCCGCCTCAACCGGGAGTTGAACACACGCACTCTCTCACAGCCGTCCGCCGCTCTAACCACTCGGCCATTGCCTCACTCCTTGGCCCATCGACAAAGCTGCATTGTCAACCAATTTTGTTACCATACAATGCAAATAAAAAGTTTAAAATGATGTGTGTCTGACGCGGTATGGAATTCGCCGTCCGAATATTATTAGAATAAAATAAATAAAATAAGTATAAATGTATGTTAATAAATGAGTTTAATTCGTATCATATCTCACCGTTAGTTAATAGTCCGATTTAAATGAAATCTTTCACATAAGCCCGTCCGCCACTTAAATGCATTTGCCTCACTGTAGGCCATATCACAACTTTGCGTTGTTGAGCCAATTTTGTTACGTCAATGCATTTAAATAGTTTAAATTACTGATTTACGGAGGCGGGATGGAATCGCCGTCCAAATTTTTAAAAAAAAACTTTGAGACACTGCAATATATACGTATGTTGTCGCAAAATTTGATGACTCTAGCTCTTATACTTTCTGAGATCCAGGTGTTCATACAGACAGACAGACGGACAGACGGACAGACAGACATGGCTCAATCGACTCGGCTACTGATACTGATTCAGAATATATTAGTTTATGGGGTCGGAGATGCCTCTTCTGCCTGTTACGCACAATTCCGTTCCGACAAACACAATCGTCCATGAATTTTTTTAAATCATAGCCTAAAATAAAAAAAATAAAATAATATGATAAATAATTAATAAATGAAAATTCGCACCCGCCTCAACCGGGAGTTGAACACACGCACTCTCTCACAGCCGTCCGCCACTCTAACCACTCGGCCATTGCCTCACTCCTTGGCCCATCGGCAAAGCTGCATTGTCAACCAATTTTGTTACCATACAATGCAAATAAAAAGTTTAAAATGCTGTGTGTCTGACGCGGTATGGAATCGCCGCCCGAATATTATTAGAATAAAATAAATAAAATAAAATAATAAGTAATTAATAAATGAAAATTCGCACCCGCCTCAACCGGGAGTTGAACACACGCACTCTCTCACAGCCGTCCGCCACTCTAACCACTCGGCCATTGCCTCACTCCTTGGCCCATCGACAAAGCTGCATTGTCAACCAATTTTGTTACCATACAATGCAAATAAAAAGTTTAAAATGCTGTGTGTCTGACGCGGTATGGAATCGCCGCCCGAATATTATTAGAATAAAAAAAATAAAATAAAATAAAATAATAAGTAATTAATAAATAAAAATTCGCACCCGCCTCAACCGGGAGTTGAACACACGCACTCTCTCACAGCCGTCCGCCACTCTAACCACTCGGCCATTGCCTCACTCCTTGGCCCATCGGCAAAGCTGCATTGTCAACCAATTTTGTTACCATACAATGCAAATAAAAAGTTTAAAATGATGTGTGTCTGACGCGGTATGGAATCGCCGCCCGAATATTATTAGAATAAAATAAATAAAATAAAATAATAAGTAATTAATAAATGAAAATTCGCACCCGCCTCAACCGGGAGTTGAACACACGCACTCTCTCACAGCCGTCCGCCACTCTAACCACTCGGCCATTTGCCTCCCCCTCTCCTTGGCCTATCGGCAAAGCTGCATTGTCAACCAATTTTGTTACCATACAATGCAATTAAAAAGTTTAAAATGATGTGTGTCTAGATTTGAACTTCGGTATGCTTGCGTAAATTAGGTCTGCTTAAGTATAAATGTATGTTCAAAGTGAGTTTAATTCGTATCATATCTCACTTATTAATAGTCCGATTTAAATGAAATTTTCACATAACGCCCGTGGCAAAGTATTTGTCATGTAGGATATACAACTTTGGTTGTTGAGCTAATATTGTAGTTTTTAAATAGTTATTACTGATTTACGGAGGCGGGAAGGGGCGTGTCCAAATTTTAAAAAAAACTTTGAGACACTGCAATATATACGTATGTTGTCGCAAAATTTGATGACTCTAGCTCTTATACTTTCTGAGATCCAGGTGTTCATACAGACAGACAGACGGACAGACGGACAGACAGACATGGCTCAATCGACTCGGCTACTGATACTGATTCAGAATATATATAGTTTATGGGGTCGGAGATGCCTCCTTCTGCCTGTTACGCACAATTCCGTTCCGACAAACACAATAGTCCATGAATTTTTTTAAAATCCATGGCCTAAAAAAAATAAAATAATATGATAAATAATTAATAAATGAAAATTCGCACCCGCCTCAACCGGGAGTTGAACACACGCACTCTCTCACAGCCGTCCGCCACTCTAACCACTCGGCCATTGCCTCACTCCTTGACCCATCGGCAAAGCTGCATTGTCAACCAATTTTGTTACCATACAATGCAATTAAAAAGTTTAAAATGCTGTGTGTCTGACGCGGTATGGAATCGCCGCCCGAATATTATTAGAATAAAATAAATAAAATAAAATAATAAGTAATTAATAAATGAAAATTCGCACCCGCCTCAACCGGGAGTTGAACACACGCACTCTCTCACAGCCGTCCGCCGCTCTAACCACTCGGCCATTGCCTCACTCCTTGGCCCATCGACAAAGCTGCATTGTCAACCAATTTTGTTACCATACAATGCAAATAAAAAGTTTAAAATGCTGTGTGTCTGACGCGGTATGGAATCGCCGTCCGAATATTATTAGAATAAAAAAAATAAAATAAAATAATTAATAAATAAAAATTCGCACCCGCCTCAACCGGGAGTTGAACACACGCTCAATCGGGAGTTGAACACACGCACTCTCTCACAGCCGTCCGCCACTCTAACCACTCGGCCATTGCCTAACTCCTTGACCCATCGGCAAAGCTGCATTGTCAACCAATTTTGTTACCATACAATGCAATTAAAAAGTTTAAAATGATGTGTGTCTGACGCGGTATGGAATCGCCGCCCGAATATTATTTAGAATAAAATAAATAAAATAAAATAATAAGTAATTAATAAATGAAAATTCGCACCCGCCTCAACCGGGAGTTGAACACACGCACTCTCTCACAGCCGTCCGCCACTCTAACCACTCGGCCATTGCCTCACTCCTTGGCCTATCGGCAAAGCTGCATTGTCAACCAATTTTGTTACCATACAATGCAAATAAAAAGTTTAAAATGATGTGTGTCTAGATTTGAACTTCGGTATGCTTGCGTAAATTAGGTCTGCTTAAGTATAAATGTATGTTCAAAGTGAGTTTAATTCGTATCATATCTCACTTATTAATAGTCCGATTTAAATGAAATTTTCACATAACGCCCGTGGCAAAGTATTTGTCATGTAGGATATACAACTTTGGTTGTTGAGCTAATATTGTAGTTTTTAAATAGTTATTACTGATTTACGGAGGCGGGAAGGGGCGTGTCCAAATTTTTAAAAAAACTTTGAGACACTGCAATATATACGTATGTTGTCGCAAAATTTGATGACTCTAGCTCTTATACTTTCTGAGATCCAGGTGTTCATACAGACAGACAGACGGACAGACGGACAGACAGACATGGCTCAATCGACTCGGCTACTGATACTGATTCAGAATATATATAGTTTATGGGGTCGGAGATGCCTCCTTCTGCCTGTTACGCACAATTCCGTTCCGACAAACACAATAGTCCATGAATTTTTTTAAAATCCATGGCCTAAAAAAAAAATAAAATAATATGATAAATAATTAATAAATGAAAATTCGCACCCGCCTCAACCGGGAGTTGAACACACGCACTCTCTCACAGCCGTCCGCCACTCTAACCACTCGGCCATTGCCTCACTCCTTGACCCATCGGCAAAGCTGCATTGTCAACCAATTTTGTTACCATACAATGCAATTAAAAAGTTTAAAATGCTGTGTGTCTGACGCGGTATGGAATCGCCGCCCGAATATTATTAGAATAAAATAAATAAAATAAAATAATAAGTAATTAATAAATGAAAATTCGCACCCGCCTCAACCGGGAGTTGAACACACGCACTCTCTCACAGCCGTCCGCCACTCTAACCACTCGGCCATTGCCTCACTCCTTGGCCCATCGACAAAGCTGCATTGTCAACCAATTTTGTTACCATACAATGCAAATAAAAAGTTTAAAATGCTGTGTGTCTGACGCGGTATGGAATCGCCGTCCGAATATTATTAGAATAAAAAAAATAAAATAAAATAATTAATAAATAAAAATTCGCACCCGCCTCAACCGGGAGTTGAACACACGCTCAATCGGGAGTTGAACACACGCACTCTCTCACAGCCGTCCGCCACTCTAACCACTCGGCCATTGCCTCACTCCTTGACCCATCGGCAAAGCTGCATTGTCAACCAATTTTGTTACCATACAATGCAATTAAAAAGTTTAAAATGCTGTGTGTCTGACGCGGTATGGAATCGCCGCCCGAATATTATTAGAATAAAATAAATAAAATAAAATAATAAGTAATTAATAAATGAAAATTCGCACCCGCCTCAACCGGGAGTTGAACACACGCACTCTCTCACAGCCGTCCGCCACTCTAACCACTCGGCCATTGCCTCACTCCTTGGCCTATCGGCAAAGCTGCATTGTCAACCAATTTTGTTACCATACAATGCAAATAAAAAGTTTAAAATGATGTGTGTCTGACGCGGTATGGAATCGCCGTCCGAATATTATTAGAATAAAAAAAATAAAATAAAATAATTAATAAATAAAAGTTTAAAAAGATGGGTTTTAATTTAATTAAAAAATAAAAAAAAATTAAAAATTATTTGTCATGTAGGATATACAACTTTGGTTGTTGAGCTAATATTGTAGTTTTTAAATAGTTATTACTGATTTACGGAGGGGGGGAGGGGGGGGTCCAAATTTTAAAAAAACTTTGAGACACTGCAATATATACGTATGTTGTCGCAAAATTTGATGACTCTAGCTCTTATACTTTCTGAGATCCAGGTGTTCATACAGACAGACAGGGACAGACGGACAGACAGACATGGCTCAATCGACTCGGCTACTGATACTGATTCAGAATATATATAGTTTATGGGGTCGGAGATGCCTCCTTCTGCCTGTTACGCACAATTCCGTTCCGACAAACACAATAGTCCATGAATTTTTTTAAAATCCATGGCCTAAAAACACCAATTTTCGCAATAGTACCGTATCCCAATAGCAACAGAAATATCCTAATTGAAAATATATGACAAATATTTTGTTGAAGACAATAAAACTTTCTAAGCATCTTCAAAAAAAGCAGTACTTAACAAATGTATAACAGGTATTCTCAATCAAACAAATACAGAATGTAGATACACAAAAACCCACAAAAATACAGAAATCAGTTATGTCGAACCTAATATTTTATTAACATGGAAATTACCAAAAACCATACTTAATCAAACTGCAAATTCTTCGAGGGATACCCGGCATTTGCTGCTAGCCAAGAGGAAAGTAGCAGCCATTCAACCCGTTCCGGAGCCACAGGTATTTGTGCGAAAAATTTAAAGCGTTTTTAAATTGGTTTTTGGCATTTCGCTTTCAATTCTTGGCACGTCCACTATAAATATAGTTGAGCTTATTTGCATTCATATATATACGACCCATATCACATATACTTATACATATATCTGTACGTATATACATACATACACACCTACGTGTATACCAGCTACAGCGGGGAATTTTTCGTATCTTTGCTTTCCTATTAGTTCGTCCGCCAGCTGCCCTTCTATCTGCATACATACTTACATACATAGGCACATTAACACAGCAAGCTACAGCGGTGATCTTTTCGTTTTCGCTTTCGCACGTCACATGCTCACTAGCATTGTTGATGTCAATTTTGTTTGCGCGCTTGAACTCAAGGCTAGGAAGGATATGTAAAGAACGTTCGCCGGGTAGAACAGCGTCTAGAAACTGGTACAATACCACTAGACGTCTCCAAGCTTGAGTGCAGGCTTCAACTTTTGTCCGAAGCTATTGTCAAGACAACCGGACTTCAAGAACATATTGAAAGCCTTGATGAAAATTATGAGTTGGAGGAATTGTAAATCACGACGAAAGCGAGAATTATGTTGCTTCTTTCAGACGTCAAGTCATCAAGCGAAACAAAAGAAAAAGTTTCGGCTCCGATGGCACCAACTCGAGCTCGACTCCCTAATTTGGCATTATTTAAATTTAGCGTCAATTATTCTGAGTTCAAGAATCTGATGGGATTATTCGAGACTCTTGTTCATAATGATAAGAGCAAGCAATGAAGTACTTCGTTTTCGGCCAGAATTACAGCCACCACAGTTTTTCGGTTAAAATAGTTAATTATATAAGCTAATCTAATTTTTCAGTGGGAAAACCACAAAAAATTAAAAGCAGACAAAGACTCCGCGTGAGAAATTTCTTAAATTTCTAAAGGAAACAGAATTTCTAGGACATATAATAACAACTAAAGATATAAAACCAAACCCAATAAAAATAAACACAATAAATAATTTTCCGATTCCCAAAACACCTAAACAAATAAGGTCGTTTCTTGGACTTTGCGGTTTTTACAGAAAGTTTATTCCTAACTGGTTTATCCCTAGTTTATCCCTATCCATTGTGCGTAGCTATCGTGGTGGTCAGACGTGTTTAGCCTTTGCTCCCTGTGTTTTTATAATTCTTGCGATTTTATTTGCCTAAGTGGTGTAATTATTAGTGCGGTATTTTATTAGTGCTAACCTTGTAAGTACAACCGCAGAAGTAACAAAGTAATACTTTTATTAGTCAATTCTTAAACTAATATTCCTAATTTTGCACTTGCGCGTCTTTGGCGTCAAGTTTTTGTTTCTGTTTTGATTAACATTCCTACGCTCTCCCGCTCTCCCTGTAACGAAATTATATTTCTCTCTGAGTAAGTTGTGTAGTGCTGTTGTTGTAAACATCACAGCTGTTGTTGTTTTGTTTACTTCGTTGTGCTCGCTAGTTTTGCAGTTTTATTGTCGTACTTGCTTGCTTGCCTGTTTTCGGCGCTGTAAATGTTTCTTGCTCTCTCAAGAAATTTATTTCATTTACTCCGTTTTCTTTTTGCTCTTCGTTGTCTCCTACATTTGAAAGGCATATTAATTTTCACAATCATAGTGTCGTGCTCAGCAGCAATTTGCTTAGGTTCTTCTGATCCTAAGGCGGATTACATTGGTTGCTGGCTCTGTGATAATTTTTGTAACTTAAAATGCTGTGGCCTAACTGCGCGGGTTAGGGACGCCGTCCATGCCAATACTGGTCTCAGATGGTCGTGTGAAACGTGTCGTGTGGCTGAATCCGATCTACGGAAAATCCATAAGAAAACCAAACTTGGATTTTATAAGATACGCACAGCTTTCTCTAATCTCCAATCTGAATTTTTGGAGATGGAGGCCAAATTAACGCTTTTACGGTTCCTAGCAAACCACCGGCTCCTTTAAGTGTTTCTTTAGATTCGGTCTCTATGAATTTAAAGGTCACCAACCTACCTTCCTCTCAGGCTTCTTCTCCCGATCTTCTAAGCCTACTCTCTCCTATACCGTATTGCTCTTCTAACTGCATAAAAAAAAAATACGAACGCTACAGTCAGGTGCTGACTGTATAAGGCCATGGATTATCATATTATACCGTAATAAAAATTTTAACGGTATGGAATCGCCGCCCGAATATTATTAGAATAAAATAAATAAAAAAAAATAAAATAATATAATAAATAATTAATAAATCAAAATAACGCACCCGCCTCAACCGGGAGTTGAACACACGCACTCTCTCACAGCCGTCTGCCACTCTAACCACTCGGCCATTGCCTCACTACTTGACCAATCGGCAAAGCTGCATTGTCAACCAATTTTGTTACCATACAATGCAAATAAAAAGTTTAAAATGCTGTGTGTCTGACGCGGTATGGAATCGCCGCCCGAATATTATTAGAATAAAATAAATAAAATAAAATAATAAGTAATTAATAAATGAAAATTTGCACCCGCCTCAACCGGGAGTCGAACACACGCACTCTCTCACGGCCGTCCGCCTCTCTAACCACTCGGCCATTGCCTCACTCCTTGGCCCATCGACAAAGCTGCATTGTCAACCAATTTTGTTACCATACAATGCAAATAAAAAGTTTAAAATGATGTGTGTCTAGATTTGAACTTCGGTATGCTTGCGTAAATTAGGTCTGCTTAAGTATAAATGTATGTTCAAAGTGAGTTTAATTCGTATCATATCTCACTTATTAATAGTCCGATTTAAATGAAATTTTCACATAACGCCCGTGGCAAAGTATTTGTCATGTAAGATATACAACTTTGGTTGTTGAGCTAATATTGTAGTTTTTAAATAGTTATTACTGATTTACGGAGGCGGGAAGGGGCGTGTCCAAATTTTAAAAAAACTTTGAGACACTGCAATATATACGTATGTTGTCGCAAAATTTGATGACTCTAGCTCTTATACTTTCTGAGATCCAGGTGTTCATACAGACAGACAGACGGACAGACGGACAGACGGTCAGACGGACAGACGGACAGACGGACAGACAGACATGGCTCAATCGACTCGGCTACTGATACTGATTCAGAATATATATAGTTTATGGGGTCGGAGATGCCTCCTTCTGCCTGTTACGCACAATTCCGTTCCGACAAACACAATAGTCCATGAATTTTTTTAAAATCCATGGCCTAAAAAGACTAGCAGCAAAGTTACCGCACCCAAACCTCTTGCTACTCCTCTTGTGCCTACTCCCATTACGAGCAACGACAACAACATAAAGGGAAATGTTCCCGCAATAATGCCTGCTACTAAGGCACAGAGTATAAAACCTCTGATTGCGATTAAACCCAAAAAATTGTTGTTTATCTCTCGTTTGGCGCCGGACACTTCTATAGAAGATGTACATTCGTACATCCTAGCAAAGCTGCCTTTAATTAACTTTACAGTTGAAAAATTCAATTTCAAAAAAAAAATTTAAAAAGCCGTACTGCCGTTAATCTTCCCACGCTGGCCGTAACTTCGCCAAAAAACTCAAAAAATTCAAAGTCTTCAAAAAACTAAACTTTTCATTTCTTCATGCCTCCGAAAATGTTAGGGGGTCCTACAAAAAACTTTCTTCTTTAATTCTATCCTATCAAAATGTTAGAGGTCTCTGTAGTAATATCTCTAGTCTTTATCTTGCCTTTTCTTCCCAAATTATTGCTTTTACCGAAACCTGGTTAAAACCAGAGATTCTAAGCTCTGAAGTCTTTCCAGATAGGTATACAACATACAGGCTTGATCGACCTGACCGACGGGGTGGTGGAGTACTGATTGCAGTAGACTCCAACATTGAGTCGGACCTTTTACAACCGGAGTTTCAATGTAACATTGAACTTATTTGTGTAAAACTACACTTTCCCGGTTTTTTCTTGTATATAACCTGCTCCTATATTCCGCCGTCATCGGAATTATCAGTCTACTTGCAACACTTGTCTGCAATTAAGACTATTTTTAAACTGCTATCAGACAGAGATCACTTCATAGTCCTGGGCGACTTTAATATCCCAGAATGTAATTGGACATCTAGTGCTGAAGGAAACTTCCTTTTGCCTTCCCGGCAACATGACCTATTTGACGGTTTGTTTGACATGTCTTTGTCGCAGGTCAATCATGTCGAAAACTCCCTGAACAGATTGCTTGACTTTGAAACTCTAAATTTTTTAATTTCACATTGTGATTGGTCTGATTTTTATGCATCAACTGATATGTCAGTTGCAACTAATATCTTTTATAACACCCTAAACTCTGTTTTTGATATCTGTGTTCCGTTATCCTATCCGTTATGCTCAAGCAAACCCCCTTGGTTTACAAAAGAGCTGTCTCGCTTAAAAAACTTAAAGAGTAGCTTATTCAAGAAATATAAGCAAACTGCTCGGGCAAATTTTACCGTGCTTAACGCGTTTTAGTTTTTTCAGAATCCTAAAAAGTTTTATAGTTTTGTTAACATGAAGCGTAGGTCAGCGGTCTTTCCTTCTAAACTTTCGTTTGATAACGCTGAGGCGGACACAGATCAGGCCATGGCCGATATGTTTGCTAAGTTTTTTCAAACAACTTATTCTTCTTCTACGCCAAGCATTCATTCTTATCCATATAGTGTACCCAGTTCAAATGGCATCTTCACACCGTTACTGAACGAAAGTTCACTTTTTAAGGATCTTAGCTTAGTTAAACCAGTCTTTTCACCAGGTCCCGATGGTATCCCCGCCTGTTTACTTAGATATTGTGCCAATTCCTTATGTAAGCCATTGCTCAAATTATTTTCGCTGTCCTTAGATACCGCCTCCTTTCCTTCCATATGGAAGGAATCATTTATTATCCCTTTACTCAAAAAGGGCAGTAAGTCTGATGCAAGTAATTATAGAGGTATCTCTAAATTATCGGCTATACCTAAATTCTTCGAGAATGTTATAACTCCTCACTTGCAACATTTTAGCAGATCCGTTATATCCCCTTTTCAACACGGATTCGTAAAACGTCGTTCTACCACGACAAATTTGCTTGAGCTGACATCCTTTGTGGTAAAAGGATTTCAGAAAAATCTTCAAACCGATGTCATTTATACTGATTTCAGTAAAGCATTTGACTCAGTCAACCATTCTCTTCTTGCACATAAACTGAATCTTCTCGGTTTCTCACCAAAACTTCTTAGTTGGATTGTGAGCTATTTGGATGACTGAACCCAATGAGTCCTCTTAAAGAATAATCTTTCTTACCCCGTTCATGCCACATCTGGTGTTCCCCAGGGAAGCCATTTAGGTCCCCTGCTTTTTACACTTTTCATCAATGACCTTCCAACGGTCATACTTAACTCCCGTACTCTCATGTATGCTGATGATGTCAAGCTCTGTTTTCAATTTAGAGACGACTCCTGTCATTTACGCCTTCAATCTAACTTAAATTGTTTCTATTCTTGGTGTCGTGCAAATCTCCATAATCTGAACAGCTCCAAATGCAAGCTGATGACATTCTCACGAGCCTGTCCAAAGTACGTATCTTACTCTCTTTGTGGTTGTACCTTGGAAAGAATTTCCCTGGTTGATGATCTAGGTGTCCGTTTGGACCGCAAACTCAAGTTTTGCGAACATATATCATCAATGGTTAATAAAGCTATGGGTGTGCTCGGCTTTGTTAAGAGATGGTCTAAGGAGTTTGACGATCCTTACATAACTACGACTCTTTTCACCTCGCTTGTTCGTCCAATTCCTCAGTACACAGTTCACAAGGATCGCATTGAATCCGTACAGAAAAAACTTTTTAATTTTTGCCTTACGAGGCCTTAACTGGGATGTAAACTCAAGACTTCCTTCCTATCCCAGTAGACTTTTGTTACTAAACCTGCCTTCCCTAGCCAATCGTAGAACTATGCTTGGTGTTGTATTTATTTATAACCTTATACAAGGGGACATAGATAGTAAGGACTTGCTTAGTCGACTACACTTCTCTGTCCCTGGTAGAATCACCCGTAATTATCTGCCTCTAAAACTTTCCAATTGTAGCTCGAATTATGCCCTGCATGAGCCTTTCAGTGTATTATGTTCGGACTATAATAAACTATATTACATTATCGCTAACAACAACAATAATTCTGTATCTTGCTTAAAAGTACAAATACTTACCCACCTTTCTAGTAACTAGTTTAATATATACTTATCTTCTTTCTAGTAACAGTAGTACTTTTTAACTAACTGCATGTTTGAACATTCTAATCGCTATTTTGATTAGGTTTTGCTTACTAACACTAACTCTCCTGATCTGATTGGGTTTTTCTGGGTTTTCCCCAATCCTCTACAACAAATGTTGGATCGGCTCTTTCATTTTTTTTTATCCCAATATAAACTCAATTCCATTAATTTCTTTTTCTTTCTTTTCTCACAGTTAAGATTTTACTTTTAACTTAAAATTATTAATTATAACTATTAATTGTTTTTTTTTTTCTTTACCCTTAAACAGTCGACTGACCTTAGTCCGACTATAAACTAATTAAATAAATAAATAAAATAAAAACTTTGCAAACATTGCGAAACCAATGACCCAAAATTTAAAGAAAGGCGCAAAGATAAATTCCAACGATATAAATTATATATCCGCTTTTGAAAATTAAAATTTCACATTATGTCCGATCGAATTCTAACTTACCCCAATTTCGAGAAACCATTCTCACTGACTACAGATGCCAGCAATATTGCTCTAGGTGCTGTACTATCACAGGATCACAGACCTATTTGTTACGCTAGTCGTACTCTCAATGATCATGAACTTAATTATTCGGCAATAGAAAAGGAACTTTTAGCTATTGTCTGGGGCACTAAATATTTCAGATCCTACCTTTTTGGTCGTAAATTTCAAATCTAAGTGACCACCGACCCATAGTTTGGCTTTATGATATAAAAAAAATACTAACGCTACAGTCAGGTGCTGACTGTATAAGGCCATGGATTATCATATTATACCGTAATAAAAATTTTAACGGTATGGAATCGTCGCCCGAATATTATTAGAATAAAATAAATAATAAATGAAAAAAAAATAAAATAAAATAATAAATAAATAATAAATGAAAATTCGCACTC
>JAEIFI010000279.1:0-14179 GCA_018901815.1 Zaprionus lachaisei
AACGGTAGTATCTGCTGGAAGGGGTAGCCTCAGTATGTCGTCGTACATAGGGTTCCACAGTAATGGTCCGAGAACTGAGCCCTGCGGAACACCACCGGTAATTGCGTAGCTCATTTCTCCTTCCAATGTGTTGGACTTTAGTATCCTATCCTTGAAATAGCTTTCAAGCATACGCTTAAGGTACTCTGGTACATTAAACTCGGTAACTGCCCCTAGAATTTTCGCCCAGCTTGCCGTGTTGAACGCATTTTTTATGTCAAGCGTAAGCAAATAGGCAAATAGGCCTATAGGATGATGGCTCTCCAGTTTGTTTGTTGGGTTTTGGAAGCAACACCAACTTCTGAGCTTTCTATCTGTCTGGAAATGTTCCTTCCTTCATGCACACATTGAACAGATCTACAAACGTGCTCGGACTGAGCTCAATGGCCAGTTTGAGCGCTTTATTCGGAATAAGATCGGGTCCTGGCGCCTTGTCGTCTCCTGCTTTTCTTGCAATGGCTACTAGCTCCTCCATTGTCACCTCATGTTCGGGCGGGATAAGGATGCTCTCCGTTGTTGGTTCCATAGAGATCGGTGGCATCGGTGGGAACAAGGTCGTGACTTTCGTCCGCATAACATCAGCTTCCATCGGAGGGGCAGACTTGACGGCTTTTAGCTTCTTGACTGTCACTTTGTAAGCCATTCCCCAGATATCGTTTTCCGCAGCATCACACAGTGCCAAGAAGCATGATAATTTGTTGGTGCGTATTGCTTTCTTTTATACGACACGAAGCGTCACAAATTCTGGCTTCCCCTTCGATCGCTGGTAATGTCTTCTGGCTACAAGCTTGCCTAGCGTTTGCTAACTCTTCTGTCCACCAGGTTATGGTGCCTCATGTAACCTCTTTTTTTTGGCCATGCTGCAGTTGCACGCTACATCTAAAGCACGCATCAGGGTGTTAGTTGCCAAATTTGCATCGCAAGATATTTGAGGTGGGTTAAAGGCTGCTTCGAAGTCGTTCCTCCTCAGAGTGTCGGCTTTATAAAGAGTTTGTGGGTGGTGGTGGGTCCATGGGTGCTGCATAGATCCTACTTCGATAACTATGGCTAGGTGATCACTTGCAGTGTAGACATCACTTAAGCTCCATTTGGCCTGCCTAGCAATGGCGCTGGAAGTGAACGCCAGATCAATAATGGATCCAATTCCTCCTCGACTGAACGTGTTGCTGGTTCTAGTGTTAAGCAATACAATGTTTAGAGCTGCAAAGGCCTCGAGGAATGCTCGCCTCCTCGCGTTCGTCGATGGGCAGCCCCATTCCTCAGACCATGCATTGAAGTCCCCTGCTATCACTGTGTTTTGCCTTCCACTCGCGTCCTGAGCTATTCTGTCCAAGGTGTTTTGAAATGTTTGTAACGAACGGCAGGGAGCAAGGTAGCAGCTGTATATCCAGTAATCTCAAAATTTTTGCTCTTAGGAACCCATCTTCCTTGCATACAGCATCTAGCTGGAGATTGTGTCCTCCGTATATCTATAAGGCAGCGCATCCTGAAGAGTCTACTGCGTACTGGCTCGTGGTTGGGTGTCTCTCGCTTCTATAAGGCTCAGTCAGAATACAGATATCGATCTTGAGCTCACGAACAGTTTGGGCTAGGAGGTCCTGCGCCGCTCTGCAGTGATTAAGGTTAAGTTGTAGGAACCTTAACATTTGCAGTTTTTCATAGCTTTCTTAAAGAAGGGGCATTTAAAGCTGCCGGCTGCATGGTCCGCTTGCTGAGAGCTGCCTGAGGTAAGTTCTCTAGCACATAAAAGGCAGCTGGGCGCTTTGGTGTATTCCTTAGCATTATGTCCTGGGAGACCACAGTTGAAGCATTTTCCTGTGTGGTCGGCATTACTCTTGCAATTGACAGCAATGTGGCCAAACTCGAAGCATTTAAAGCATCGGTTTGGTTTCATCTGCATCTGAATGCGGCACACTGACCACCCAATTCTGATTTTTGCCATCTCAGCCAATTTTCTTGCCAAAGCTACTGGCAAGGATATGAGCGCTATTTGCATGCCGTGTACAGTCTTCCAAAGAGATCTGACCGAGACCCCGGGCTGTTCAAGGACAAATTCCACTGCTTTCAATTTTGGCCAGCTCATCAAAGTCTCTAATGACAACCTCGGCTGTGTCTGCCAGTGACTTGACCGCTGTACGGTCTCCAAAAGCCTTGCCTACGGCATCCTCTACTTTATTGGTGCTGTGGACCCGAGCTTTGCTGAGGCGCAGTAGCAGATCTCCGCTTGCCGTCTTACGTATGGCCTGGACATCCCCGCTCAGGTGCTGAAGGGAAGGATCACCTCGTACCGACTTTAGTAGATCGGCATATGAGCATCCTTTGCAAGTCAATATGATTGCATCCTGTCGGACCCTCCTATACTGTGGTTTTTGCACTTTCGTCCATTCATGCTCTTTAGATTTTACTTGCGAAGTTTCGCTATGGTTAGAGGCTGCACTGGGAAGGATTGCCCCAGTGGAAGGCCTAACAGCACCCTTCGCCTTTTTGGGCGGAGTGATAGTGATTCCCTCGGTCTCTTGGGAGTGTTCTTACGAGAATAACTTCGGGTGGTATTTAGTTCTCCATCTTGCTTGATGTTTTCTTATGCGAGCCTCCGATTGCGAATCTTCTGTTGATTGGCGCCTTTGGACAAATGTCTCCTGTGCTTCCACTGCCAACAGATCGATCGGTATCATCCCCCCAATGACTAGTGCAGCATCGTCTGATACCGTTCAAAAGCCACAGCAGACCCTTAGAGCGCCAAGTCTGTAGGTAGACTCGAGACCCCGTCGGTAGCTTTTGATCGCTGTTGCCTTTGCCCAGATCTGCGCACCATATAACATAGTTGCTTTCAGAACTTCCATAAGAAGTCGCCTCCTTGCTTGCCTGGGTCCCCTTGTGTTGAGCATTATCCTGCTTAGTGCTCTCCCAAGTTCAGGAGCTCTTGCGCTTGCATGGTTTAGATGCTCTTTAAAGGAAAGACTTGCGTCGAGATAGACACCCAGGTACCTAATAGCTCTCACTGACTGGATGATCGTAGAGGCCACAGTCAACTGGATGCTTTCCACGGCGCTCCTGCTGCTCATGAGCACAGCTTCCGTCTTGTGGTCCGCTAGCTGAAGTCCCGCTCTATCTAGCCACTCTCTAATGGTGGAAACTTCTCCTCGGCTTCGTGGATATGTTTGGCCACCACCACTATGGCAACGTCATCAGCAAAGCCTACAACGGTAGTATCTGCTGGAAGGGGTAGCCTCAGTATGTCGTCGTACATAGGGTTCCACAGTAATGGTCCGAGAACTGAGCCCTGCGGAACACCACCGGTAATTGCGTAGCTCATTTCTCCTTCCAATGTGTTGGACTTTAGTATCCTATCCTTGAAATAGCTTTCAAGCATACGCTTAAGGTACTCTGGTACATTAAACTCGGTAACTGCCCCTAGAATTTTCGCCCAGCTTGCCGTGTTGAACGCATTTTTTATGTCAAGCGTAAGCAAATAGGCAAATAGGCCTATAGGATGATGGCTCTCCAGTTTGTTTGTTGGGTTTTGGAAGCAACACCAACTTCTGAGCTTTCTATCTGTCTGGAAATGTTCCTTCCTTCATGCACACATTGAACAGATCTACAAACGTGCTCGGTCTGAGCTCAATGGCCAGTTTGAGCGCTTTATTCGGAATAAGATCGGGTCCTGGCGCCTTGTCGTCTCCGGCTTTTCTTGCAATGACTACTAGCTCCTCCATTGTCACCTCATGTTCGGGCGGGATAAGGATGCTCTCCGTTGTTGGTTCCATAGAGATCGGTGGCATCGGTGGGAACAAGGTCGTGACTTTCGTCCGCATAACATCAGCTTCCATCGGAGGGGCAGACTTGACGGCTTTTAGCTTCTTGACTGTCACTTTGTAAGCCATTCCCCAGATATCGTTTTCCGCAGCATCACACAGTGCCAAGAAGCATGATAATTTGTTGGTGCGTATTGCTTTCTTTATACGACACGAAGCGTCACAAATTCTGGCTTCCCCTTCGATCGCTGGTAATGTCTTCTGGCTACAAGCTTGCCTAGCGTTTGCTAACTCTTCTGTCCACCAGGTTATGGTGCCTCATGTAACCTCTTTTTTTGGCCATGCTGCAGTTGCACGCTACATCTAAAGCACGCATCAGGGTGTTAGTTGCCAAATTTGCATCGCAAGATATTTGAGGTGGGTTAAAGGCTGCTTCGAAGTCGTTCCTCCTCAGAGTGTCGGCTTTATAAAGAGTTTGTGGGTGGTGGTGGGTCCATGGGTGCTGCATAGATCCTACTTCGATAACTATGGCTAGGTGATCACTTGCAGTGTAGACATCACTTAAGCTCCATTTGGCCTGCCTAGCAATGGCGCTGGAAGTGAACGCCAGATCAATAATGGATCCAATTCCTCCTCGACTGAACGTGTTGCTGGTTCTAGTGTTAAGCAATACAATGTTTAGAGCTGCAAAGGCCTCGAGGAATGCTCGCCTCCTCGCGTTCGTCGATGGGCAGCCCCATTCCTCAGACCATGCATTGAAGTCCCCTGCTATCACTGTGTTTTGCCTTCCACTCGCGTCCTGAGCTATTCTGTCCAAGGTGTTTTGAAATGTTTGTAACGAACGGCAGGGAGCAAGGTAGCAGCTGTATATCCAGTAATCTCAAAATTTTTGCTCTTAGGAACCCATCTTCCTTGCATACAGCATCTAGCTGGAGATTGTGTCCTCCGTATATCTATAAGGCAGCGCATCCTGAAGAGTCTACTGCGTACTGGCTCGTGGTTGGGTGTCTCTCGCTTCTATAAGGCTCAGTCAGAATACAGATATCGATCTTGAGCTCACGAACAGTTTGGGCTAGGAGGTCCTGCGCCGCTCTGCAGTGATTAAGGTTAAGTTGTAGGAACCTTAACATTTGCAGTTTTTCATAGCTTTCTTAAAGAAGGGGCATTTAAAGCTGCCGGCTGCATGGTCCGCTTGCTGAGAGCTGCCTGAGGTAAGTTCTCTAGCACATAAAAGGCAGCTGGGCGCTTTGGTGTATTCCTTAGCATTATGTCCTGGGAGACCACAGTTGAAGCATTTTCCTGTGTGGTCGGCATTACTCTTGCAATTGACAGCAATGTGGCCAAACTCGAAGCATTTAAAGCATCGGTTTGGTTTCATCTGCATCTGAATGCGGCACACTGACCACCCAATTCTGATTTTTGCCATCTCAGCCAATTTTCTTGCCAAAGCTACTGGCAAGGATATGAGCGCTATTTGCATGCCGTGTACAGTCTTCCAAAGAGATCTGACCGAGACCCCGGGCTGTTCAAGGACAAATTCCACTGCTTTCAATTTTGGCCAGCTCATCAAAGTCTCTAATGACAACCTCGGCTGTGTCTGCCAGTGACTTGACCGCTGTACGGTCTCCAAAAGCCTTGCCTACGGCATCCTCTACTTCCTTGGTGCTGTGGACCCGAGCTTTGCTGAGGCGCAGTAGCAGATCTCCGCTTGCCGTCTTACGTATGGCCTGGACATCCCCGCTCAGGTGCTGAAGGGAAGGATCACCTCGTACCGACTTTAGTAGATCGGCATATGAGCATCCTTTGCAAGTCAATATGATTGCATCCTGTCGGACCCTCCTATACTGTGGTTTTTGCACTTTCGTCCATTCATGCTCTTTAGATTTTACTTGCGAAGTTTCGCTATGGTTAGAGGCTGCACTGGGAAGGATTGCCCCAGTGGAAGGCCTAACAGCACCCTTCGCCTTTTTGGGCGGAGTGATAGTGATTCCCTCGGTCTCTTGGGAGTGTTCTTACGAGAATAACTTCGGGTGGTATTTAGTTCTCCATCTTGCTTGATGTTTTCTTATGCGAGCCTCCGATTGCGAATCTTCTGTTGATTGGCGCCTTTGGACAAATGTCTCCTGTGCTTCCACTGCCAACAGATCGATCGGTATCATCCCCGCAATGACTAGTGCAGCATCGTCTGATACCGTTCAAAAGCCACAGCAGACCCTTAGAGCTCCAAGTCTGTAGGTAGACTCGAGACCCCGTCGGTAGCTTTTGGTCGCTGTTGCCTTTGCCCAGATCTGCGCACCATATAACATAGTTGCTTTCAGAACTTCCATAAGAAGTCGCCTCCTTGCTTGCCTGGGTCCCCTTGTGTTGAGCATTATCCTGCTTAGTGCTCTCCCAAGTTCAGGAGCTCTTGCGCTTGCATGGTTTAGATGCTCTTTAAAGGAAAGACTTGCGTCGAGATAGACACCCAGGTACCTAATAGCTCTCACTGACTGGATGATCGTAGAGGCCACAGTCAACTGGATGCTTTCCACGGCGCTCCTGCTGCTCATGAGCACAGCTTCCGTCTTGTGGTCCGCTAGCTGAAGTCCCGCTCTATCTAGCCACTCTCTAATGGTGGAAACTTCTCCTCGGCTTCGTGGATATGTTTGGCCACCACCACTACGGCAACGTCATCAGCAAAGCCTACAACGGTAGTATCTGCTGGAAGGGGTAGCCTCAGTATGTCGTCGTACATAGGGTTCCACAGTAATGGTCCGAGAACTGAGCCCTGCGGAACACCACCGGTAATTGCGTAGCTCATTTCTCCTTCCAATGTGTTGGACTTTAGTATCCTATCCTTGAAATAGCTTTCAAGCATACGCTTAAGGTACTCTGGTACATTAAACTCGGTAACTGCCCCTAGAATTTTCGCCCAGCTTGCCGTGTTGAACGCATTTTTTATGTCAAGCGTAAGCAAATAGGCAAATAGGCCTATAGGATGATGGCTCTCCAATTTGTTTGTTGGGTTTTGGAAGCAACACCAACTTCTGAGCTTTCTATCTGTCTGGAAATGTTCCTTCCTTCATGCACACATTGAACAGATCCACAAACGTGCTCGGACTGAGCTCAATGGCCAGTTTGAGCGCTTTATTCGGAATAAGATCGGGTCCTGGCGCCTTGTCGTCTCCGGCTTTTCTTGCAATGGCTACTAGCTCCTCCATTGTCACCTCATGTTCGGGCGGGATAAGGATGCTCTCCGTTGTTGGTTCCATAGAGATCGGTGGCATCGGTGGGAACAAGGTCGTTACTTTCGTCCGCATAACGTCAGCTTCCATCGGAGGGGCAGGCTTGACGGCTTTTAGCTTCTTGACTGTCACTTTGTAAGCCATTCCCCAGATATCGTTTTCCGCAGCATCACACAGTGCCAAGAAGCATGATAATTTGCTGGTGCGTATTGCTTTCTTTATACGACACGAAGCATCACAAATTCTGGCTTCCCCCTTCGATCGCTGGTAATGTCTTCTGGCTACAAGCTTGCCTAGCGTTTGCTAACTCTTCTGTCCACCAGGTTATGGTGCCTCATGTAACCTCTTTTTTTGGCCATGCTGCAGTTGCACGCTATATCTAAAGCACGCATCAGGGTGTTAGTTGCCAAATTTGCATCGCAAGATATTTGAGGTGGGTTAAAGGCTGCTTCGAAGTCGTTCCTCCTCAGAGTGACGGCTTTATAAAGAGTTTGTGGGTGGTGGTGGGTCCATGGGTGCTGCATAGATCCTACTTCGATAACTATGGCTAGGTGATCGCTTGCAGTGTAGACATCACTTAAGCTCCATTTGGCCTGCCTAGCAATGGCGCTGGAAGTGAACGCCAGATCAATAATGGATCCAATTCCTCCTCGACTGAACGTCTTGCTGGTTCTAGTGTTAAGCAATACAATGTTTAGAGCTACAAAGGCCTCGAGGAGTGCTCGCCCCCTCGCGTTCGTCGATGGGCAGCCCCATTTCTTAGACCATGCATTGAAGTCCCCTGCTATCACTGTGTTTTGCCTTCCACTCGCGTCCTGAGCTATTCTGTCCAAGGTGTTTTGAAATGTTTGTAACGAACGGCTGGGAGCAAGGTAGCAGCTGTATATCCAGTAATCTCCAATTTTTGCTCTTAGGAACCCATCTTCCTTGCACCACCACTACGGCAACGTCATCAGCAAAGCCTACAACGGTAGTATCTGCTGGAAGGGGTAGCCTCAGTATGTCGTCGTACATAGCGTTCCACAGTAAGGGTCCGAGAACTGAGCCCTGCGGAACACCACCGGTAATTGCGTAGCTCATTCTCCTTCGAATGTGTTGTATTTTAGTATCATATCCTTGAAATAGCTATCAAGCATGCGTTTAAGGTAGTCTGGTACATTAAACTCGGTTACTGCCCCTAGGATTTTCGCCCAGCTTGCCGTGTTGAACGCAATTTTTATGTCAAGCGTCAGCACCACGCAGTATTGCTTGGAACCACCTTTCCATCGTGTTCCTTCCAGAGCTCTGCCCGCTACGTCAACGATTGTTGAGATGGCATCTAGAGTAGATCGCTGCTTCCTGAACTCGAATTGCATCGGAGGGAGGTCGCCAGCTTACTTTATAGCCCATTCAGTCTGTTTGCCAGCAGCTTTTCCAATAGCTATATGGCAAATAGGCTCTCCAGTTTGGAAGCAACACCAACTTCTGAGCTTTCCATCTGTCTGGAAATGTTCCTTCCTTCATGCACAGATTGAACAGATCCACAAACGTGCTCGGACTGAGCTCAATGGCCAGTTTGAGCGCTTTATTCGGAATAAGATCGGGTCCTGGCGCCTTGTCGTCTCCGGCTTTTCTTGCAATGGCTACTAGCTCCTCCATTGT
This sequence comes from Zaprionus lachaisei, assembly GCA_018901815.1. Lineage (NCBI taxonomy): Eukaryota > Metazoa > Arthropoda > Insecta > Diptera > Drosophilidae > Zaprionus > Zaprionus lachaisei. The sequence continues at coordinate 8,660 of JAEIFI010000279.1, forward strand.
CACCTCATGTCCGGGCGGGATAAGGATGCTCTCCGTTGTTGGTTCCATAGAGATCGGTGGCATCGGTGGAAAAAAGGTCATGACTATCGTCCGCATAACGTCAGCTTCCATCGGAGTGGCAGGCTTGACGGCTTTTAGCTTATTGACTATCACTTTGTAAGCCATTCCCCAGATATCGTTTTCCGCAGCATCACACAGTGCCAAGAAGCATGATAATTTGGTGGTGCGTATTGCTTTCTTTATACGACACGAAGCGTCACAAATTCTGGCTTCCCCTTCGATCGCTGGTAATGTCTTCTGGCTACAAGCTTTCCTAGCGTTTGCTAACTCTTCTGTCCACCAGGTTATGGTGCCTCATGTAACCTCTTTTTTTGGCCATGCTGCAGTTGCACGCTACATCTAAAGCACGCATCAGGGTGTTAGTTGCCAAATTTGCATCGCAAGATATTTGAGGTGGGTTAAAGGCTGCTTCGTTCATCCTCAGATTGTCGGCTTTATAAAGAGTTTGTGGGTGGTGGTGGGTCCTTGGGTGCTGCATAGATCCTACTTCGATAACTATGGCTAGGTGATCGCTTTCAGTGTAAACATCACTTAAGCTCCATTTGGCCTGCCTAGCAATGGCGCTGGAAGTGAACGCCAGATCAATAATGGATCCAATTCCTCGACTGAACGTGTTGCTGGTTCCAGTGTTAAGCAATACAATGTTTAGAGCTGCAAAGGCCTCGAGGAGTGCTCGCCCCCTCGCGTTCGTCGATGGGCAGCCCCTTTCCTCGGACCATACATTGAAGTCCCCTGCTATCACTGTGTTTTGCCTTCCACTCGCGTCCTGAGCTATTCTGTCCAAGGTGTTTTGAAATGTTTGTAACGAACGGCAGGGAGCAAGGTAGCAGCTGTATATCCAGTAATCTCCAATTATTGCTCTTAGGAACCCATCTTCCTTGCATACAGCATCTAGCTGGAGATTATGTCCTCCGCATATCCATAAGGCAGCGCATCCTGAAGAGTCTACTGCGTACTGGCTCGTGGTTGGGTGTCTCTCGCTTCTATAAGGCTCACTTAGAATACAGATATCGATCTTGAGCTCACGTACAGTTTGGGCTAGGAGATCCTGCGCCGCTCTGCAGTGGTTAAGGTTAAGTTGTAGGAACCTTAACATTTGCAGTTTTTCATAGCTTTCTTAAAGAAGGGGCATTTAAAGCTGCCGGCTGCATGGTCCGCTTGCTGAGAGCTGCCTGAGGTAAGTTCTCTAGCACATAAAAGGCAGCTGGGCGCTTTGGTGCATTCCTTAGCATTATGTCCTGGGAGACCACAGTTGAAGCATTTTCCTGTGTGGTCGGCATTACTCTTGCAATTGACAGCAATGTGGCCAAACTCGAAGCATTTAAAGCATCGCTTTGGTCTCATCTGCATCTGAATGCGGGGCACACTGACCAGCCAATTCTGATTTTTGTGTGTATGTGTTTTTTTTTTAGGCCATGGATTTTAAAAAAATTCATGGACTATTGTGTTTGTCGGAACGGAATTGTGCGTAACAGGCAGAAGGAGGCATCTCCGACCCCATAAACTATATATATTCTGAATCAGTATCAGTAGCCGAGTCGATTGAGCCATGTCTGTCTGTCCGTCTGTCCGTCTGACCGTCTGTCCGTCTGTCCGGCTGTCTGTCTGTATGAACACCTGGATCTCAGAAAGTATAAGAGCTAGAGTCATCAAATTTTGCGACAACATACGTATATATTGCAGTGTCTCAAAGTTTTTTTAAAATTTGGACACGCCCCTTCCCGCCTCCGTAAATCAGTAATAACTATTTAAAAACTACAATATTAGCTCAACAACCTAAGTTGTATATCTTACATGACAAATACTTTGCCACGGGCGTTATGTGAAAATTTCATTTAAATCGGACTATTAATAAGTGAGATATGATACGAATTAAACTCACTTTGAACATACATTTATACTTAAGCAGACCTAATTTACGCAAGCATACCGAAGTTCAAATCTAGCCACACAGCATTTTAAACTTTTTATTTGCATTGTATGGTAACAAAATTGATTGACAAAGCAGCTTTGCCGATAGGCCAGGGAGTGAGGCAATGGCCGAGTGGTTAGAGTGGCGAACGGTTGTGAGAAAGTGCGTGTGTTCAACTCCCGGTTGAGGCGGGTGCAAATTTTCATTTATTAATTACTTATTATTTTATTTTATTTATTTTATTCTAATAATATTCGGGCGGCGATTCCATACCGCGTCAGACACACAGCATTTTAAACTTTTTAATTGCATTGTATGGTAACAAAATTGGTTGACAATGCAGCTTTGCCGATGGGTCAAGGAGTGAGGCAATGGCCGAGTGGTTAGAGTGGCGGACGGCTGTGAGAGAGTGCGTGTGTTCAACTCCCGGTTGAGGGGGGTGCGAATTTTCATTTATTAATTATTTATTATATTATTTTATTTTTTTTATTTATTTTATTCTAATAATATTCGGGTGGCGATTCCATACCGTTAAAATTTTTATTACGGTATAATATGATAATCCATGGCCTTATACAGTCAGCACCTGACTGTAGCGTTAGTATTTTTTTAATTAGAGTGTTCATAGGATACAAAATATTGACAGACACCGTCCAAGTGACGGTAGTGTGGGACCCGCACCCACTAAAAAACCTCTAAAGAACACTCCCCTACGGCTCGTTTGTGATACCCCTTGCGGAACCACTCCTGAAGTATAAATCTTCGCAAGGGGCCGAGCATAGCCCTGGGGTGGCTCTACCTGGGTGCTGCGAGGAAGAGTTTCGCAGTCTTTCTAACCTACACTGCTCTACCATAATGCACACTGCTTTACCCTTTGCGTGGCATCGGTGCTGTAGTCTTTCACTTCAGCCAGATGCTTTCCAACTATGATGACGGCAATATCATCAGCATATCCGAGGATCTTAACCTCATCCCTCAGTGGTAGGCGTAATACCCTATCATATACTATGTTCCACAGGAGCGGTCCAAGAACCGATCCTTGTGGAACGCCGCCTGTAACTTGGTATTGTTTTCGGCCTTCCTCAGTGTCGTACGCAAGTGTACGGTCACCCAGGTAGCTACCGACAATACTGAGCAAGTACTGAGGCGTGTTGAGGTTACGCAGCGCCTGCATGATATGATGCCAACTCACCGAGTTAAAGGCATTTTTTATATCAAGGGTAATTATAACGCAGTACTTCTTCTGGCTCCCTCGCCACCTATCTCCTGCTATTGCTTCTTCAGCAATCAGTTTGACCCTACTGATCGCGTCTACAGTTGACCTATTCCTCTTAAAACCGTATTGGTTATCCGAAGGTGTTAAGCCTGCTAGCTACTATTTTTTCTAATATTTTCCCCATTGTATCAATCATACAGAGCGGTCTGTATGAACTAGCTTCGCCTGGTAGTTTGTCACCTTTTGGTATTAGTACCAGTCTCTGTCTTTTCCAATACCAAGCAAGTCAAGAATAAAATACATACGGTGGTGAAGTCGAGAATAACTGACGGTGAGTTCGGGTTTGATTTTTGGGTGCTAAAATCAATTTCTGGGACCACCCAGACCAGTCAGTCAACGTCAGCGACTGGAAAATCCCGAAGAACCTACCATTAGCAGACCCATGCTTTTAGAAACCTCAACGGATAGATATGCTTATTGGTGCAGAGTCTTTTCTCGAGTTGTTGTCCGTCGGTCAAATAAAGCAAGGTTCGGAGTATCCAATTCTGCAAAGAACCCTTCTTGGCTGGGTTGTAGCTGGAAAATATGCTCCAAAATGTCCAGCTCCAAAAGGTACTTCAACACTAAGTTGCCAAGAAGAATTGCTTGTCTCGATTAATAACACGCTGCAGAAGTTTTGGTCACTAAAGGAATTGCCATCTACTAGTAAAATATGGTCGCCAGAGCAATAGCTCTGTGAAGACCACTACAGGAAGACTACCCAGATTTTGCCCTCGGGTCGCTTTGAAGTTAGACTGCCGTCTAAATCAGACGCAACTCGTTCGAGGTTGCAAAACGGCGTTTCTTGTCGCTTGAAAAAAGATTAACTCGTGACCAAGGTTTGAAGAAAATGTATCTCGAATTTATGGAAGAGTACATCGCCTTAGGTCATATGTCACCATCTGACATAGATGTTACGTCTACTCCGCACTACGTAATTCCCCATCAGTGTGTTCTGAGGCCTGAGAGTACATCAACAAAACTCCGTGTGGTTTTTGACGCATCCTTTAAGACGCCCACACACGTGTCTCTGAACGACATTCTGATAGTGGGGCCTACAATCCAAGAAGACTTGTATTCAACTCTTCTTCGCTTCAGGTTATATTGTTTCGCCTTGACAGCTGATGTCAAGAAGATGTACCATTCCAATTAATAGTGTGGAGACGAGATCCATCTGAATCCTTGATTATATAAGCTTATGGTACTGGTCCAGCCCCTTTTCTGGTCAACAGGTGTTTAAAGAGGTTGAGTGAAGCCATAAGAGGATCACTCTCTAGAGTGCTGTTAAATGGTGCTGCATGCATGGATGAACTTAACAATCCGATAACAATCTCGGATTCAGATTCAAGATCTTACTAATGACTTAATAAGTTGGCTTAAACACTTCCTAGACTTGAGTTATGTGCCGCTCACCTTCTAGCAGACCCTTGCCACAGAATCACGCTATTATTGAAGATAAATATCGAACGAATTGTCTACTGATCGGATTCAGAAGTTACTCTTCACTGGATCCGATCTCATCCTTCGTCGTTGGCGACGTTCGTTTCAAACAGAGTGGGTGAGATTCAGGAGTGGTCCAAAGAAGCTACATGGCGACATGTACCGACAAAACAATACCCAGCAGATGAAGTTTCAAGAGGTTGTGACTTTGAGTACTTGAAGGAGTCAATCTGGTTTGGTGGACCTTCGTTTTTGAAGAACGAATCCGCTTCTAGAGCTGTCAACGGAGATGATGGATCTGGAGCTGAGAAAAGCAGCGGTTGGACTGGCCGCTGCCGTAGTTAAATCGGATCTAGTGGACGTCATCGAGGGATTCTCGTCACACTTCAATCTGCTAAGGATATTTGTTTATATGTTCCGCTTCATAGCTAAATGTCGCGCAGCACGCGACAGTGGGATACCCTTTGACCTATGTTCCTATGTATGTAGACATATACATATGCACATACTTTGAAATTATTCTCGACAGATGGCGCTCGCGCTTCGCGCTCGCCTCTCTTGTTAGCTGACACAAGCACTAGGTTTTATTCTCATACTTTCTTAAATAACTTCTGTGTTTTTTGACCGATCGGATAGTTGTATCTTTTATTACAGCGCTTATAAATTCAGTTCAAAAATTAAATTATTAATTTGCGAGGGCGGTGGGCGTGGCATCCAACATTTGAAATAAACTTGATCTGCGCCGGCTACACAGAAATGTTTATGCCAAATTTGGTAACTCTAGCTCTTATAATAGCTGAGATCTGTGTGTTCATCTGGTCATCCGGACATCCGGACATCCAGACAGACAGAC
>JAEIFI010000285.1:0-19090 GCA_018901815.1 Zaprionus lachaisei
TGTCCGTTATGTCCGTTATGTCCGTTATGTCCGTTATGTCCGTTATGTCCGTTATGTCCGTTATGTCCGTTATGTCCGTTATGTCCGTTATGTCCGTTATGTCCGTTATGTCCGTTATGTCCGTTATGTCCGTTATGTCCGTTATGTCCGTTATGTCCGTTATGTCCGTTATGTCCGTTATGTCCGTTATGTCCGTTATGTCCGTTATGTCCGTTATGTCCGTTATGTCCGTTATGTCCGTTATGTCCGTTATGTCCGTTATGTCCGTTATGTCCGTTATGTCCGTTATGTCCGTTATGTCCGTTATGTCCGTTATGTCCGTTAGTGTCCGTTATGTCCGTTATGTCCGTTATGTCCGTTATGTCCGTTATGTCCGTTATGTCCGTTATGTCCGTTATGTCCGTTATGTCCGTTATGTCCGTTATGTCCGTTATGTCCGTTATGTCCGTTATGTCCGTTATGTCCGTTATGTCCGTTATGTCCGTTAGTGTCCGTTATGTCCGTTATGTCCGTTATGTCCGTTATGTCCGTTATGTCCGTTATGTCCGTTATGTCCGTTATGTCCGTTAGTGTCCGTTATGTCCGTTATGTCCGTTATGTCCGTTATGTCCGTTATGTCCGTTATGTCCGTTATGTCCGTTATGTCCGTTATGTCCGTTATGTCCGTTATGTCCGTTATGTCCGTTATGTCCGTTATGTCCGTTATGTCCGTTATGTCCGTTATGTCCGTTATGTCCGTTATGTCCGTTATGTCCGTTATGTCCGTTATGTCCGTTATGTCCGTTATGTCCGTTATGTCCGTTATGTCCGTTATGTCCGTTATGTCCGTTATGTCCGTTATGTCCGTTATGTCCGTTATGTCCGTTATGTCCGTTATGTCCGTTATGTCCGTTATGTCCGTTATGTCCGTTATGTCCGTTATGTCCGTTGGTGTCCGTTATGTCCGTTATGTCCGTTATGTCCGTTATGTCCGTTATGTCCGTTATGTCCGTTATGTCCGTTATGTCCGTTATGTCCGTTATGTCCGTTATGTCCGTTATGTCCGTTATGTCCGTTATGTCCGTTATGTCCGTTATGTCCGTTATGTCCGTTATGTCCGTTATGTCCGTTATGTCCGTTATGTCCGTTATGTCCGTTATGTCCGTTATGTCCGTTATGTCCGTTATGTCCGTTATGTCTCGTTATGTCCGTTATGTCCGTTATGTCCGTTATGTCCGTTATGTCCGTTATGTCCGTTATGTCCGTTATGTCCGTTATGTCCGTTATGTCCGTTATGTCCGTTATGTCCGTTATGTCCGTTATGTCCGTTAGTGTCCGTTATGTCCGTTATGTCCGTTATGTCCGTTATGTCTCGTTATGTCCGTTATGTCCGTTATGTCCGTTATGTCCGTTATGTCCGTTATGTCCGTTATGTCCGTTATGTCCGTTATGTCCGTTATGTCCGTTATGTCCGTTATGTCCGTTATGTCCGTTATGTCCGTTATGTCCGTTATGTCCGTTATGTCCGTTATGTCCGTTATGTCCGTTATGTCCGTTATGTCCGTTATGTCCGTTAGTGTCCGTTATGTCCGTTATGTCCGTTATGTCCGTTATGTCCGTTATGTCCGTTATGTCCGTTATGTCCGTTATGTCCGTTATGTCCGTTATGTCCGTTATGTCCGTTATGTCCGTTATGTCCGTTATGTCCGTTATGTCCGTTATGTCCGTTATGTCCGTTATGTCCGTTATGTCCGTTATGTCCGTTATGTCCGTTATGTCCGTTATGTCCGTTATGTCCGTTATGTCCGTTATGTCCGTGTCCGTTATGTCCGTTATGTCCGTTATGTCCGTTATGTCCGTTATGTCCGTTATGTCCGTTATGTCCGTTATGTCCGTTATGTCCGTTATGTCCGTTATGTCCGTTATGTCCGTTATGTCCGTTATGTCCGTTATGTCCGTTATGTCCGTTATGTCCGTTATGTCCGTTATGTCCGTTATGTCCGTTATGTCCGTTATGTCCGTTATGTCCGTTATGTCCGTTATGTCCGTTATGTCCGTTATGTCCGTTATGTCCGTTATGTCCGTTATGTCCGTTATGTCCGTTATGTCCGTTATGTCCGTTATGTCCGTTATGTCCGTTATGTCCGTTATGTCCGTTATGTCCGTTATGTCCGTTATGTCCGTTATGTCCGTTATGTCCGTTATGTCCGTTATGTCCGTTATGTCCGTTATGTCCGTTAGTGTCCGTTATGTCCGTTATGTCCGTTATGTCCGTTATGTCCGTTATGTCCGTTATGTCCGTTATGTCCGTTATGTCCGTTATGTCCGTTATGTCCGTTATGTCCGTTATGTCCGTTATGTCCGTTATGTCCGTTATGTCCGTTATGTCCGTTATGTCCGTTATGTCCGTTATGTCCGTTATGTCCGTTATGTCCGTTATGTCCGTTATGTCCGTTATGTCCGTTATGTCCGTTATGTCCGTTATGTCCGTTATGTCCGTTATGTCCGTTATGTCCGTTATGTCCGTTATGTCCGTTATGTCCGTTATGTCCGTTATGTCCGTTATGTCCGTTATGTCCGTTATGTCCGTTATGTCCGTTATGTCCGTTATGTCCGTTATGTCCGTTATGTCCGTTATGTCCGTTATGTCCGTTATGTCCGTTATGTCCGTTATGTCCGTTATGTCCGTTATGTCCGTTATGTCCGTTATGTCCGTTATGTCCGTTATGTCCGTTATGTCCGTTATGTCCGTTATGTCCGTTATGTCCGTTATGTCCGTTATGTCCGTTATGTCCGTTATGTCCGTTATGTCCGTTATGTCCGTTATGTCCGTTATGTCCGTTATGTCCGTTATGTCCGTTATGTCCGTTATGTCCGTTATGTCCGTTATGTCCGTTATGTCCGTTATGTCCGTTATGTCCGTTATGTCCGTTATGTCCGTTATGTCCGTTATGTCCGTTATGTCCGTTATGTCCGTTATGTCGTCCGTTATGTCCGTTATGTCCGTTATGTCCGTTATGTCCGTTATGTCCGTTATGTCCGTTATGTCCGTTATGTCCGTTATGTCCGTTATGTCCGTTATGTCCGTTATGTCCGTTATGTCCGTTATGTCCGTTATGTCCGTTATGTCCGTTATGTCCGTTATGTCCGTTATGTCCGTTATGTCCGTGTCCGTTATGTCCGTTATGTCCGTTATGTCCGTTATGTCCGTTATGTCCGTTATGTCCGTTATGTCCGTTATGTCCGTTATGTCCGTTATGTCCGTTATGTCCGTTATGTCCGTTATGTCCGTTATGTCCGTTATGTCCGTTATGTCCGTTATGTCCGTTATGTCCGTTATGTCCGTTATGTCCGTTATGTCCGTTATGTCCGTTATGTCCGTTATGTCCGTTATGTCCGTTATGTCCGTTATGTCCGTTATGTCCGTTATGTCCGTTATGTCCGTTATGTCCGTTATGTCCGTTATGTCCGTTATGTCCGTTATGTCCGTTATGTCCGTTATGTCCGTTATGTCCGTTATGTCCGTTATGTCCGTTATGTCCGTTATGTCCGTTATGTCCGTTATGTCCGTTATGTCCGTTATGTCCGTTATGTCCGTTATGTCCGTTATGTCCGTTATGTCCGTTATGTCCGTTATGTCCGTTATGTCCGTTATGTCCGTTATGTCCGTTATGTCCGTTATGTCCGTTATGTCCGTTATGTCCGTTATGTCCGTTATGTCCGTTATGTCCGTTATGTCCGTTATGTCGTCCGTTATGTCCGTTATGTCCGTTATGTCCGTTATGTCCGTTATGTCCGTTATGTCCGTTATGTCCGTTATGTCCGTTATGTCCGTTATGTCCGTTATGTCCGTTATGTCCGTTATGTCCGTTATGTCCGTTATGTCCGTTATGTCCGTTATGTCCGTTATGTCCGTTATGTCCGTTATGTCCGTTATGTCCGTTATGTCCGTTATGTCCGTTATGTCCGTTATGTCCGTTATGTCCGTTATGTCCGTTATGTCCGTTATGTCCGTTATGTCCGTTATGTCCGTTATGTCCGTTATGTCCGTTATGTCCGTTATGTCCGTTATGTCCGTTATGTCCGTTATGTCCGTTATGTCCGTTATGTCCGTTATGTCCGTTATGTCCGTTATGTCCGTTATGTCCGTTATGTCCGTTATGTCCGTTATGTCCGTTATGTCCGTTATGTCCGTTATGTCCGTTATGTCCGTTATGTCCGTTATGTCCGTTATGTCCGTTATGTCCGTTATGTCCGTTATGTCCGTTATGTCCGTTATGTCCGTTATGTCCGTTATGTCCGTTATGTCCGTTATGTCCGTTATGTCCGTTATGTCCGTTATGTCCGTTATGTCCGTTATGTCCGTTATGTCCGTTATGTCCGTTATGTCCGTTATGTCCGTTATGTCCGTTATGTCCGTTATGTCCGTTATGTCCGTTATGTCCGTTATGTCCGTTATGTCCGTTATGTCCGTTATGTCCGTTATGTCCGTTATGTCCGTTATGTCCGTTATGTCCGTTATGTCCGTTATGTCCGTTATGTCCGTTATGTCCGTTATGTCCGTTATGTCCGTTATGTCCGTTATGTCCGTTATGTCCGTTATGTCCGTTATGTCCGTTATGTCCGTTATGTCCGTTATGTCCGTTATGTCCGTTATGTCCGTTATGTCCGTTATGTCCGTTATGTCCGTTATGTCCGTTATGTCCGTTATGTCCGTTATGTTCGTTATGTCCGTTATGTCCGTTAGTGTCCGTTATGTCCGTTATGTCCGTTATGTCCGTTATGTCCGTTATGTCCGTTATGTCCGTTATGTCCGTTATGTCCGTTATGTCCGTTATGTCCGTTATGTCCGTTATGTCCGTTATGTCCGTTATGTCCGTTATGTCCGTTATGTCCGTTATGTCCGTTATGTCCGTTATGTCCGTTATGTCCGTTATGTCCGTTATGTCCGTTATGTCCGTTATGTCCGTTATGTCCGTTATGTCCGTTATGTCCGTTATGTCCGTTATGTCCGTTATGTCCGTTATGTCCGTTATGTCCGTTATGTCCGTTATGTCCGTTATGTCCGTTATGTCCGTTATGTCCGTTATGTCCGTTATGTCCGTTATGTCCGTTATGTCCGTTATGTCCGTTATGTCCGTTATGTCCGTTATGTCCGTTATGTCCGTTATGTCCGTTATGTCCGTTATGTCCGTTATGTCCGTTATGTCCGTTATGTCCGTTATGTCCGTTATGTCCGTTATGTCCGTTATGTCCGTTATGTCCGTTATGTCCGTTATGTCCGTTATGTCCGTTATGTCCGTTATGTCCGTTATGTCCGTTATGTCCGTTATGTCCGTTATGTCCGTTATGTCCGTTATGTCCGTTATGTCCGTTATGTCCGTTATGTCCGTTAGTGTCCGTTATGCGTCCGTTATGTCCGTTATGTCCGTTATGTCCGTTATGTCCGTTATGTCCGTTATGTCCGTTATGTCCGTTATGTTCGTTATGTCCGTTATGTCCGTTATGTCCGTTATGTCCGTTATGTCCGTTATGTCCGTTATGTCCGTTATGTCCGTTATGTCCGTTATGTCCGTTATGTCCGTTATGTCCGTTATGTCCGTTATGTTCGTTATGTCCGTTATGTCCGTTATGTCCGTTATGTCCGTTATGTCCGTTATGTCCGTTATGTCCGTTATGTCCGTTATGTCCGTTATGTCCGTTATGTCCGTTATGTCCGTTATGTCCGTTATGTCCGTTATGTCCGTTATGTCCGTTATGTCCGTTATGTCCGTTATGTCCGTTATGTCCGTTATGTCCGTTATGTCCGTTATGTCCGTTATGTCTCGTTATGTCCGTTATGTCCGTTATGTCCGTTATGTCCGTTATGTCCGTTATGTCCGTTATGTCCGTTATGTCCGTTATGTCCGTTATGTCCGTTATGTCCGTTATGTCCGTTATGTCCGTTATGTCCGTTATGTCCGTTATGTCCGTTATGTCCGTTATGTCCGTTATGTCCGTTATGTCCGTTATGTCCGTTATGTCCGTTATGTCCGTTATGTCCGTTATGTCCGTTATGTCCGTTATGTCCGTTATGTCCGTTATGTCCGTTATGTCCGTTATGTCCGTTATGTCCGTTATGTCCGTTATGTCCGTTATGTCCGTTATGTCCGTTATGTCCGTTATGTCCGTTATGTCCGTTATGTCCGTTATGTCCGTTATGTCCGTTATGTCCGTTATGTCCGTTATGTCCGTTATGTCCGTTATGTCCGTTATGTCCGTTATGTCCGTTATGTCCGTTATGTCCGTTATGTCCGTTATGTCCGTTATGTCCGTTATGTCCGTTATGTCCGTTATGTCCGTTATGTCCGTTATGTCCGTTATGTCCGTTATGTCCGTTATGTTCGTTATGTCCGTTATGTCCGTTATGTCCGTTATGTCCGTTATGTCCGTTATGTCCGTTATGTCCGTTATGTCCGTTATGTCCGTTATGTCCGTTATGTCCGTTATGTCCGTTATGTCCGTTATGTCCGTTATGTCCGTTATGTTCGTTATGTCCGTTATGTCCGTTATGTCCGTTATGTCCGTTATGTCCGTTATGTCCGTTATGTCCGTTATGTCCGTTATGTCCGTTATGTCCGTTATGTCCGTTATGTCCGTTATGTCCGTTATGTCCGTTATGTCCGTTATGTCCGTTATGTCCGTTATGTCCGTTATGTCCGTTATGTCCGTTATGTCCGTTATGTCCGTTATGTCCGTTATGTCCGTTATGTCCGTTATGTCCGTTATGTCCGTTATGTCCGTTATGTCCGTTATGTCCGTTATGTCCGTTATGTCCGTTATGTCCGTTATGTCCGTTATGTCCGTTATGTCCGTTATGTCCGTTATGTCCGTTATGTCCGTTATGTCCGTTAGTGTCCGTTATGTCCGTTATGTCCGTTATGTCCGTTATGTCCGTTATGTCCGTTATGTCCGTTATGTCCGTTATGTCCGTTATGTCCGTTATGTTCGTTATGTCCGTTATGTCCGTTATGTCCGTTATGTCCGTTATGTCCGTTATGTCCGTTATGTCCGTTATGTCCGTTATGTCCGTTATGTCTCGTTATGTCCGTTATGTCCGTTATGTCCGTTATGTCCGTTATGTCCGTTATGTCCGTTATGTCCGTTATGTCCGTTATGTCCGTTATGTCCGTTATGTCCGTTATGTCCGTTATGTCCGTTATGTCCGTTATGTCCGTTATGTCCGTTATGTCCGTTATGTCCGTTATGTCCGTTATGTCCGTTATGTCCGTTATGTCCGTTATGTCCGTTATGTCCGTTATGTCCGTTATGTCCGTTATGTCTCGTTATGTCCGTTATGTCCGTTATGTCCGTTATGTCCGTTATGTCCGTTATGTCCGTTATGTCCGTTATGTCCGTTATGTCCGTTATGTCCGTTATGTCCGTTATGTCCGTTATGTCCGTTATGTCCGTTATGTCCGTTATGTCCGTTATGTCCGTTATGTCCGTTATGTCCGTTATGTCCGTTATGTCCGTTATGTCCGTTATGTCCGTTATGTCCGTTATGTCCGTTATGTCCGTTATGTCCGTTATGTCCGTTATGTCCGTTATGTCCGTTATGTCCGTTATGTCCGTTATGTCCGTTATGTCCGTTATGCGTGTCCGTTATGTCCGTTATGTCCGTTATGTCCGTTATGTCCGTTATGTCCGTTATGTCCGTTATGTCCGTTATGTCCGTTATGTCCGTTATGTCCGTTATGTCCGTTATGTCCGTTATGTCCGTTATGTCCGTTATGTCCGTTATGTCCGTTATGTCCGTTATGTTCGTTATGTCCGTTATGTCCGTTATGTCCGTTATGTCCGTTATGTCCGTTATGTCCGTTATGTCCGTTATGTCCGTTATGTCCGTTATGTCCGTTATGTCCGTTATGTCCGTTATGTCCGTTATGTTCGTTATGTCCGTTATGTCCGTTATGTCCGTTATGTCCGTTATGTCTCGTTATGTCCGTTATGTCCGTTATGTCCGTTATGTCCGTTATGTCCGTTATGTCCGTTATGTCCGTTATGTTCGTTATGTCCGTTATGTCCGTTATGTCCGTTATGTCCGTTATGGTCCGTTATGTCCGTTATGTCCGTTATGTCCGTTATGTCCGTTATGTCCGTTATGTCCGTTATGTCCGTTATGTCCGTTATGTCCGTTATGTCCGTTATGTCCGTTATGTCCGTTATGTCCGTTATGTCCGTTATGTCCGTTATGTCCGTTATGTCCGTTATGTCCGTTATGTCCGTTATGTCCGTTATGTCCGTTATGTCCGTTATGTCCGTTATGTCCGTTATGTCCGTTATGTCCGTTATGTCCGTTATGTCCGTTATGTCCGTTATGTCCGTTATGTCCGTTATGTCCGTTATGTCCGTTATGTCCGTTATGTCCGTTATGTCCGTTATGTCCGTTATGTCCGTTATGTCCGTTATGTCCGTTATGTCCGTTATGTCCGTTATGTCCGTTATGTCCGTTATGTCCGTTATGTCCGTTATGTCCGTTAGTGTCCGTTATGTCCGTTATGTCCGTTATGTCCGTTATGTCCGTTATGTCCGTTATGTCCGTTATGTCCGTTATGTCCGTTATGTCCGTTATGTCCGTTATGTCCGTTATGTCCGTTATGTCCGTTATGTCCGTTATGTCCGTTATGTCCGTTATGTCCGTTATGTCCGTTATGTCCGTTATGTCCGTTATGTCCGTTATGTCCGTTATGTCCGTTATGTCCGTTATGTCCGTTATGTCCGTTATGTCCGTTATGTCCGTTATGTCCGTTATGTCCGTTATGTCCGTTATGTCCGTTATGTCCGTTATGTCCGTTATGTCCGTTATGTCCGTTATGTCCGTTATGTCCGTTATGTCCGTTATGTCCGTTATGTCCGTTATGTCCGTTATGTCCGTTATGTCCGTTATGTCCGTTATGTCCGTTATGTCCGTTATGTCCGTTATGTCCGTTATGTCCGTTATGTCCGTTATGTCCGTTATGTCCGTTATGTCCGTTATGTCCGTTATGTCCGTTATGTCCGTTATGTCCGTTATGTCCGTTATGTCCGTTATGTCCGTTATGTCCGTTATGTCCGTTATGTCCGTTATGTCCGTTATGTCCGTTATGTCCGTTATGTCCGTTATGTCCGTTATGTCCGTTATGTCCGTTATGTCCGTTATGTCCGTTATGTCCGTTATGTCCGTTATGTCCGTTATGTCCGTTATGTCCGTTATGTCCGTTATGTCCGTTATGTCCGTTATGTCCGTTATGTCCGTTAGTGTCCGTTATGTCCGTTATGTCCGTTATGTCCGTTATGTCCGTTTCGTTATGTCCGTTATGTCCGTTATGTCCGTTATGTCCGTTATGTCCGTTATGTCCGTTATGTCCGTTATGTCCGTTATGTCCGTTATGTCCGTTATGTCCGTTATGTCCGTTATGTCCGTTATGTCCGTTATGTCCGTTATGTCCGTTATGTCCGTTATGTCCGTTATGTCCGTTATGTCCGTTATGTCCGTTATGTCCGTTATGTCCGTTATGTCCGTTATGTCCGTTATGTCCGTTATGTCCGTTATGTCCGTTATGTCCGTTATGTTCCGTTATGTCCGTTATGTCCGTTATGTCCGTTATGTCCGTTATGTCCGTTATGTCCGTTATGTCCGTTATGTCCGTTATGTCCGTTATGTCCGTTATGTCCGTTATGTCCGCTATGTTCGTTATGTCCGTTATGTCCGTTATGTCCGTTATGTCCGTTATGTCCGTTATGTCCGTTATGTCCGTTATGTGTCCGTTATGTCCGTTATGTCCGTTATGTCCGTTATGTCCGTTATGTCCGTTATGTCCGTTATGTCCGTTATGTCCGTTATGTCCGTTATGTCCGTTATGTCCGTTATGTCCGTTATGTCCGTTATGTCCGTTATGTCCGTTATGTCCGTTATGTCCGTTATGTCCGTTATGTCCGTTATGTCCGTTATGTCCGTTATGTCCGTTATGTCCGTTATGTCCGTTATGTCCGTTATGTCCGTTATGTCCGTTATGTCCGTTATGTCCGTTATGTCCGTTATGTCCGTTATGTACGTTATGTCCGTTATGTCCGTTATGTCCGTTATGTCCGTTATGTCCGTTATGTCCGTTATGTCCGTTATGTCCGTTATGTCCGTTATGTCCGTTATGTCCGTTATGTCCGTTATGTCCGTTATGTCCGTTATGTCCGTTATGTCCGTTATGTCCGTTATGTCCGTTATGTCCGTTATGTCCGTTATGTCCGTTATGTCCGTTATGTCCGTTATGTCCGTTATGTCCGTTATGTCCGTTATGTCCGTTATGTCCGTTATGTCCGTTATGTCCGTTATGTCCGTTATGTCCGTTATGTCCGTTATGTCCGTTATGTCCGTTATGTCCGTTATGTCCGTTATGTCCGTTATGTCCGTTATGTCCGTTATGTCCGTTATGTCCGTTATGTCCGTTATGTCCGTTATGTCCGTTATGTCCGTTATGTCCGTTATGTCCGTTATGTCCGTTATGTCCGTTATGTCCGTTATGTCCGTTATGTCCGTTATGTCCGTTATGTCCGTTATGTCCGTTATGTCCGTTATGTCCGTTATGTCCGTTATGTCCGTTATGTCCGTTGTGTCCGTTATGTCCGTTATGTCCGTTATGTCCGTTATGTCCGTTATGTCCGTTATGTCCGTTATGTCCGTTATGTTCCGTTATGTCCGTTATGTCCGTTATGTCCGTTATGTCCGTTATGTCCGTTATGTCCGTTATGTCCGTTATGTCCGTTATGTCCGTTATGTCCGTTATGTCCGTTATGTCCGTTATGTCCGTTATGTCCGTTATGTCCGTTATGTCCGTTATGTCCGTTATGTCCGTTATGTCCGTTATGTCCGTTATGTCCGTTATGTCCGTTATGTCCGTTATGTCCGTTATGTCCGTTATGTCCGTTATGTCCGTTATGTCCGTTATGTCCGTTATGTCCGTTATGTCCGTTATGTTCGTTATGTCCGTTATGTCCGTTATGTCCGTTATGTCCGTTATGTCCGTTATGTCCGTTATGTCCGTTATGTCCGTTATGTCCGTTATGTCCGTTATGTCCGTTATGTCCGTTATGTCCGTTATGTCCGTTATGCGTCCGTTATGTCCGTTATGTCCGTTATGTCCGTTATGTCCGTTATGTCCGTTATGTCCGTTATGTCCGTTATGTCCGTTATGTCCGTTATGTCCGTTATGTCCGTTATGTCCGTTATGTCCGTTATGTCCGTTATGTCCGTTATGTCCGTTATGTCCGTTATGTCCGTTATGTCCGTTATGTCCGTTATGTCCGTTATGTCCGTTATGTCCGTTATGTCCGTTATGTCCGTTATGTCCGTTATGTCCGTTATGTCCGTTATGTCCGTTATGTCCGTTATGTCCGTTATGTCCGTTATGTCCGTTATGTCCGTTATGTCCGTTATGTCCGTTATGTCCGTTATGTCCGTTATGTCCGTTATGTCCGTTATGTCCGTTATGTCCGTTATGTCCGTTGTGTCCGTTATGTCCGTTATGTCCGTTATGTCCGTTATGTCCGTTATGTCCGTTATGTCCGTTATGTCCGTTATGTCCGTTATGTCCGTTATGTCCGTTATGTCCGTTATGTCCGTTATGTCCGTTATGTCCGTTATGTCCGTTATGTCCGTTATGTCCGTTATGTCCGTTATGTCCGTTATGTCCGTTATGTCCGTTATGTCCGTTATGTCCGTTATGTCCGTTATGTCCGTTATGTCCGTTATGTCCGTTATGTCCGTTATGTCCGTTATGTCCGTTATGTCCGTTATGTCCGTTATGTCCGTTATGTCCGTTATGTCCGTTATGTCCGTTATGTCCGTTATGTCCGTTATGTCCGTTATGTCCGTTATGTCCGTTATGTCCGTTATGTCCGTTATGTCCGTTATGTCCGTTATGTCCGTTATGTCCGTTATGTCCGTTATGTCCGTTATGTCCGTTATGTCCGTTATGTCCGTTATGTCCGTTATGTCCGTTATGTCCGTTATGTCCGTTATGTCCGTTATGTCCGTTATGTCCGTTATGTCCGTTATGTCCGTTATGTCCGTTATGTCCGTTATGTCCGTTATGTCCGTTATGTCCGTTATGTCCGTTATGTCCGTTATGTCCGTTATGTCCGTTATGTCCGTTATGTCCGTTATGTCCGTTATGTCCGTTATGTCCGTTATGTCCGTTATGTCCGTTATGTCCGTTATGTCCGTTATGTCCGTTATGTCCGTTATGTCCGTTATGTCCGTTATGTCCGTTATGTCCGTTATGTCCGTTATGTCCGTTATGTCCGTTATGTCCGTTATGTCCGTTATGTCCGTTATGTCCGTTATGTCCGTTATGTCCGTTATGTCCGTTATGTCCGTTATGTCCGTTATGTCCGTTATGTCCGTTATGTCCGTTATGTCCGTTATGTCCGTTATGTCCGTTATGTCCGTTATGTCCGTTATGTCCGTTATGTCCGTTATGTCCGTTATGTCCGTTATGTCCGTTATGTCCGTTATGTCCGTTATGTCCGTTATGTCCGTTATGTCCGTTATGTCCGTTATGTCCGTTATGTCCGTTATGTCCGTTATGTCCGTTATGTCCGTTATGTCCGTTATGTCCGTTATGTCCGTTATGTCCGTTATGTCCGTTATGTCCGTTATGTCCGGTTATGTCCGTTATGTCCGTTATGTCCGTTATGTCCGTTATGTCCGTTATGTCCGTTATGTCCGTTATGTCCGTTATGTCCGTTATGTCCGTTATGTCCGTTATGTCCGTTATGTCCGTTATGTCCGTTATGTCCGTTATGTCCGTTATGTCCGTTATGTCCGTTGGTGTCCGTTATGTCCGTTATGTCCGTTATGTCCGTTATGTCCGTTATGTCCGTTATGTCCGTTATGTCCGTTATGTCCGTTATGTCCGTTATGTCCGTTATGTCCGTTATGTCCGTTATGTCCGTTATGTCCGTTATGTCCGTTATGTCCGTTATGTCCGTTATGTCCGTTATGTCCGTTATGTCCGTTATGTCCGTTATGTCCGTTATGTCCGTTATGTCCGTTATGTCCGTTATGTCCGTTATGTCCGTTATGTCCGTTATGTCCGTTATGTCCGTTATGTCCGTTATGTCCGTTATGTCCGTTATGTCCGTTATGTCCGTTATGTCCGTTATGTCCGTTATGTCCGTTATGTCCGTTATGTCCGTTATGTCCGTTATGTCCGTTATGTCCGTTATGTCCGTTATGTCCGTTATGTCCGTTATGTCCGTTATGTCCGTTATGTCCGTTATGTCCGTTATGTCCGTTATGTCCGTTATGTCCGTTATGTCCGTTATGTCCGTTATGTCCGTTATGTCCGTTATGTCCGTTATGTCCGTTATGTCCGTTATGTCCGTTATGTCCGTTATGTCCGTTATGTCCGTTATGTCCGTTATGTCCGTTATGTCCGTTATGTCCGTTATGTCCGTTATGTCCGTTATGTCCGTTATGTCCGTTATGTCCGTTATGTCCGTTATGTCCGTTATGTCCGTTATGTCCGTTATGTCCGTTATGTCCGTTATGTCCGTTATGTCCGTTATGTCCGTTATGTCCGTTATGTCCGTTATGTCCGTTATGTCCGTTATGTCCGTTATGTCCGTTATGTCCGTTATGTCCGTTATGTCCGTTATGTCCGTTATGTCCGTTATGTCCGTTATGTCCGTTATGTCCGTTATGTCCGTTATGTCCGTTATGTCCGTTATGTCCGTTATGTCCGTTATGTCCGTTATGTCCGTTATGTCCGTTATGTCCGTTATGTCCGTTATGTCCGTTATGTCCGTTATGTCCGTTATGTCCGTTATGTCCGTTATGTCCGTTATGTTATGTCCGTTATGTCCGTTATGTCCGTTATGTCCGTTATGTCCGTTATGTCCGTTATGTCCGTTATGTCCGTTATGTCCGTTATGTCCGTTATGTCCGTTATGTCCGTTATGTCCGTTATGTCCGTTATGTCCGTTATGTCCGTTATGTCCGTTATGTCCGTTATGTCCGTTATGTCCGTTATGTCCGTTATGTCCGTTATGTCCGTTATGTCCGTTATGTCCGTTATGTCCGTTATGTCCGTTATGTCCGTTATGTCCGTTATGTCCGTTATGTCCGTTATGTCCGTTATGTCCGTTATGTCCGTTATGTCCGTTATGTCCGTTATGTCCGTTATGTCCGTTATGTCCGTTATGTCCGTTATGTCCGTTATGTCCGTTATGTCCGTTATGTCCGTTATGTCCGTTATGTCCGTTATGTCCGTTATGTCCGTTATGTCCGTTATGTCCGTTATGTCCGTTATGTCCGTTATGTCCGTTATGTCCGTTATGTCCGTTATGTCCGTTATGTCCGTTATGTCCGTTATGTCCGTTATGTCCGTTATGTCCGTTATGTCCGTTATGTCCGTTATGTCCGTTATGTCCGTTATGTCCGTTATGTCCGTTATGTCCGTTATGTCCGTTATGTCCGTTATGTCCGTTATGTCCGTTATGTCCGTTATGTCCGTTATGTCCGTTATGTCCGTTATGTCCGTTATGTCCGTTATGTCCGTTATGTCCGTTATGTCCGTTATGTCCGTTATGTCCGTTATGTCCGTTATGTCCGTTATGTCCGTTATGTCCGTTATGTCCGTTATGTCCGTTTATGTCCGTTATGTCCGTTATGTCCGTTATGTCCGTTATGTCCGTTATGTCCGTTATGTCCGTTATGTCCGTGCGTCCGTTATGTCCGTTATGTCCGTTATGTCCGTTATGTCCGTTATGTCCGTTATGTCCGTTATGTCCGTTATGTCCGTTATGTCCGTTATGTCCGTTATGTCCGTTATGTCCGTTATGTCCGTTATGTCCGTTATGTCCGTTATGTCCGTTATGTCCGTTATGTCCGTTATGTCCGTTATGTCCGTTATGTCCGTTATGTCCGTTATGTCCGTTATGTCCGTTATGTCCGTTATGTCCGTTATGTCCGTTATGTCCGTTATGTCCGTTATGTCCGTTATGTCCGTTATGTCCGTTATGTCCGTTATGTCCGTTCCGTTATGTCCGTTATGTCCGTTATGTCCGTTATGTCCGTTATGTCCGTTATGTCCGTTATGTCCGTTATGTCCGTTATGTCCGTTATGTCCGTTATGTCCGTTATGTCCGTTATGTCCGGGTTATGTCCGTTATGTCCGTTATGTCCGTTATGTCCGTTATGTCCGTTATGTCCGTTATGTCCGTTATGTCCGTTATGTCCGTTATGTCCGTTATGTCCGTTATGTCCGTTATGTCCGTTATGTCCGTTATGTCCGTTATGTCCGTTATGTCCGTTATGTCCGTTATGTCCGTTATGTCCGTTATGTCCGTTATGTCCGTTATGTCCGTTATGTCCGTTATGTCCGTTATGTCCGTTATGTCCGTTATGTCCGTTATGTCCGTTATGTCCGTTATGTCCGTTATGTCCGTTATGTCCGTTATGTCCGTTATGTCCGTTATGTCCGTTATGTCCGTTATGTCCGTTATGTCCGTTATGTCCGTTATGTCCGTTATGTCCGTTATGTCCGTTCGTCCGTTATGTCCGTTATGTCCGTTATGTCCGTTATGTCCGTTATGTCCGTTATGTCCGTTATGTCCGTTATGTCCGTTATGTCCGTTATGTCCGTTATGTCCGTTATGTCCGTTATGTCCGTTATGTCCGTTATGTCCGTTAGTGTCCGTTATGTCCGTTATGTCCGTTATGTCCGTTATGTCCGTTATGTCCGTTATGTCCGTTATGTCCGTTATGTCCGTTATGTCCGTTATGTCCGTTATGTCCGTTATGTCCGTTATGTCCGTTATGTCCGTTATGTCCGTTATGTCCGTTATGTCCGTTATGTCCGTTATGTCCGTTATGTCCGTTATGTCCGTTATGTCCGTTATGTCCGTTATGTCCGTTATGTCCGTTATGTCCGTTATGTCCGTTATGTCCGTTATGTCCGTTATGTCCGTTATGTCCGTTATGTCCGTTATGTCCGTTATGCTCCGTTATGTCCGTTATGTCCGTTATGTCCGTTATGTCCGTTATGTCGTCCGTTATGTCCGTTATGTCCGTTATGTCCGTTATGTCCGTTATGTCCGTTATGTCCGTTATGTCCGTTATGTCCGTTATGTCCGTTATGTCCGTTATGTCCGTTATGTCCGTTATGTCCGTTATGTCCGTTATGTCCGTTATGTCCGTTATGTCCGTTATGTCCGTTATGTCCGTTATGTCCGTTATGTCCGTTATGTCCGTTATGTCCGTTATGTCCGTTATGTCCGTTATGTCCGTTATGTCCGTTATGTCCGTTATGTCCGTTATGTCCGTTATGTCCGTTATGTCCGTTATGTCCGTTATGTCCGTTATGTCCGTTATGTCCGTTATGTCCGTTATGTCCGTTATGTCCGTTATGTCCGTTATGTCCGTTATGTCCGTTATGTCCGTTATGTCCGTTATGTCCGTTATGTCCGTTATGTCCGTTATGTCCGTTATGTCCGTTATGTCCGTTATGTCCGTTATGTCCGTTATGTCCGTTATGTCCGTTATGTCGTCCGTTATGTCCGTTATGTCCGTTATGTCCGTTATGTCCGTTATGTCCGTTATGTCCGTTATGTCCGTTATGTCCGTTATGTCCGTTATGTCCGTTATGTCCGTTATGTCCGTTATGTTATGTCCGTTATGTCCGTTATGTCCGTTATGTCCGTTATGTCCGTTATGTCCGTTATGTCCGTTATGTCCGTTATGTCCGTTATGTCCGTTATGTCCGTTATGTCCGTTAGTTATGTCCGTTATGTCCGTTATGTCCGTTATGTCCGTTATGTCCGTTATGTCCGTTATGTCCGTTATGTCCGTTATGTCCGTTATGTCCGTTATGTCCGTTATGTCCGTTATGTCCGTTATGTCCGTTATGTCCGTTATGTCCGATGTCCGTTATGTCCGTTATGTCCGTTATGTCCGTTATGTCCGTTATGTCCGTTATGTCCGTTATGTCCGTTATGTCCGTTATGTCCGTTATGTCCGTTATGTCCGTTATGTCCGTTATGTCCGTTATGTCCGTTATGTCCGTTATGTCCGTTATGTCCGTTATGTCCGTTATGTCCGTTATGTCCGTTATGTCCGTTATGTCCGTTATGTCCGTTATGTTCGTTATGTCCGTTATGTCCGTTATGTCCGTTATGTCCGTTATGTCCGTTATGTCCGTTATGTCCGTTATGTCCGTTATGTCCGTTATGTCCGTTATGTCCGTTATGTCCGTTATGTCCGTTATGTCCGTTATGTCCGTTATGTCCGTTATGTCCGTTATGTCCGTTATGTCCGTTATGTCCGTTATGTCCGTTATGTCCGTTATGTCCGTTATGTCCGTTATGTCCGTTATGTCCGTTATGTCCGTTATGTCCGTTATGTCCGTTATGTCCGTTATGTCCGTTATGTCCGTTATGTCCGTTATGTCCGTTATGTCCGTTATGTCCGTTATGTCCGTTATGTCCGTTATGTCCGTTATGTCCGTTATGTCCGTTATGTCCGTTATGTCCGTTATGTCCGTTATGTCCGTTATGTCCGTTATGTCCGTTATGTCCGTTATGTCCGTTATGTCCGTTATGTCCGTTATGTCCGTTATGTCCGTTATGTCCGTTATGTCCGTTATGTGTCCGTTATGTCCGTTATGTCCGTTATGTCCGTTATGTCCGTTATGTCCGTTATGTCCGTTATGTCCGTTATGTCCGTTATGTCCGTTATGTCCGTTATGTCCGTTATGTCCGTTATGTCCGTTATGTCCGTTATGTCCGTTATGTCCGTTATGTCCGTTGATGTCCGTTATGTCCGTTATGTCCGTTATGTCCGTTATGTCCGTTATGTCCGTTATGTCCGTTATGTCCGTTATGTCCGTTATGTCCGTTATGTCCGTTATGTCCGTTATGTCCGTTATGTTCGTTATGTCCGTTATGTCCGTTATGTCCGTTATGTCCGTTATGTCCGTTATGTCCGTTATGTCCGTTATGTCCGTTATGTCCGTTATGTCCGTTATGTCCGTTATGTCCGTTATGTCCGTTATGTCCGTTATGTCCGTTATGTCCGTTATGTCCGTTATGTCCGTTATGTCCGTTATGTCCGTTATGTCCGTTATGTCCGTTATGTCCGTTATGTCCGTTATGTCCGTTATGTCCGTTATGTCCGTTATGTCCGTTATGTCCGTTATGTCCGTTATGTCCGTTATGTTCGTTATGTCCGTTATGTCCGTTATGTCCGTTATGTCCGTTATGTCCGTTATGTCCGTTATGTTCGTTATGTCCGTTATGTCCGTTATGTCCGTTATGTCCGTTATGTCCGTTATGTCCGTTATGTCCGTTGTGACCGTTATGTCCGTTATGTCCGTTATGTCCGTTATGTCCGTTATGTCCGTTATGTCCGTTATGTCCGTTATGTCCGTTATGTCCGTTATGTCCGTTATGTTCGTTATGTCCGTTATGTCCGTTATGTTCGTTATGTCCGTTATGTCCGTTATGTCCGTTATGTCCGTTATGTCCGTTATGTCCGTTATGTCCGTTATGTCCGTTATGTCCGTTATGTCCGTTATGTCCGTTATGTCCGTTATGTCCGTTATGTCCGTTATGTTCGTTATGTCCGTTATGTCCGTTATGTCCGTTATGTCCGTTATGTCCGTTATGTCCGTTATGTCCGTTAGTGTCCGTTATGTCCGTTATGTCCGTTATGTCCGTTATGTCCGTTATGTCCGTTATGTCCGTTATGTCCGTTATGTCCGTTATGTCCGTTATGTCTCGTTATGTCCGTTATGTCCGTTATGTCCGTTATGTCCGTTATGTCCGTTATGTCCGGTTATGTCCGTTATGTCCGTTATGTCCGTTATGTCCGTTATGTCCGTTATGTCCGTTATGTCCGTTATGTCCGTTATGTCCGTTATGTCCGTTATGTCCGTTATGTCCGTTGTGTTCGTTATGTCCGTTATGTCCGTTATGTTCGTTATGTCCGCTGCTGTCCGTTCTGTCTTCTGTTATGACCGTTATGTCTGTTATGTCCGTTGCGTCCGTTATGTTCGTTATGTCCGTTACGTCCGTTATGTCCGTTGCGTCCGTT
>JAEIFI010000287.1:0-46595 GCA_018901815.1 Zaprionus lachaisei
AAAAGAGTACAGCAGAACCGACAACCGATAGTCGCGGGGGACGTGAGAATCCAAGTACTTCTAGCGCTGCTTATCCAGACATGGAGGCTCGTCTTCTTAGAGCCTTAACGGAAAAAAATGGCTAATTTAATTCAAAACTCCGTAGCCGAGTGCATGCAGCAAGTAATGTTACCGCAATTGGAAGCAATTGCTAACAGGGGTAGTTTTCCCAAGATAACATCTCGCAAGGCGGATGGAGGCAGAATCTAGGGCAAGACAGGAACACTCCACAGTACTCTGTCGGAAGTGCGTCGTCAGAGTTATCGCAAAGGCCAGATAAAGTAGTGCACATACTCAACGCTTGGAGTATCCAAACACACCAAACGTTAGGTGGGAATTTTGAGGTGCTTTGTTCTAACATCAATGTGCTGTTCGAAGGAAAAGGCAACTGAATTTTATTGGCGATATCACAAAGCAGTGAGGCACACCCGCTGGGATAGGCTATGTGAAGCACTCCGCCAACAATTCAGAGATGATAGCGACCTTGAAGAATTGATTCGAAATAGAGGCAATAGCTCTGGTGTATTGGAACTGTAGGAAAGCAGGTCACCTAAAAGCCGACTGCAAATTTTTAAACTTTAACATTCAGATTTGCTAATTTCAACGAAAGTGACCATCGGAAAACTAAAAGCCTAAATAACAAATACGATGAGTCACTAGTTAGCTTGATTATATACCTAACATTTTCAACCAAATTCTAAGCAAAATGAGTTATAGAGTCGAAATTAAAACGATTTATGAAATGAAGGTTTAGTATATTGGCGCCCAACGTGTGGGGCTGCATTGAATTAGTAGTACGAATTCAATGCGACTCACGGAGATACAGTTTGATCAATGCATTTTTCTATACTATTTTCCAATTCTATTCTTTTATTTCATCTATTTTTTCATACTACTTATCAATTGCAAATTTCTTAAATGCCTAGAAAATTTGTCGCAGTTCTCTTTGAGAATAGAGATATCTGCACCTGTATCAAGAAGGAAAACAAGTTTTACACCTGTTTCGACATGAATGAATGTGGTAAATATATTGAGGTTATAAATGATGGCGCATACTCTATGATCTTCTACTGTGTACCTAAAGGCTGTTGCGAGTTTCCCTGATCTTGGGTTACTCGTACATTAGCATTATTTCCGTTATTGCTATTCTGGTTGTAGTTACGGTTTCTGTTTCCATTATGGCGGCCTCTATTGTTGCCATTATAGCGGTTATTATTTCAATTATTGCGGTTTTGATAACCGTTATCCTGGTAACCGTTATTATAGTTGCCTCTATAACCATTGTTATTGAAGCCTCTACCTCGGTTACCACCTCTATTGGCATTGCCGTTACCTCTAAAGTACATCACTTTATTGATGTCATCGGTAACTTTTGCACTCGTTCTTATGTATGCGCTTATCGCTGTATCCATAGTGGTGCAAATCCCTGCTTCCAGTACTGTTTTGATACTTTCGTGCTCAGCACGATTTATCATGGTGGCATGTTCTAGAGGTATACCCTCATCGATAAAGAAAGCTTCTAATAGCTTTCTCAGTCTATCAACTTCAGAGGTAAATTGCGTTGCAGTTTTACCTCTTTGCTGATATGTTGATAGCTTTGCTTTGACATTACCGGATGTCTCACCGATAACTACTTTCTGCAATTTGTTTATAATTGCTGGAATTGTCGTTTCATTGTCAACTGAGTTCAAAATTGTGCCAACTAATGACATCAACTGCAATGTCTACAAATGGTCCCTTAGCTAAGTCTACCAATTTAATTGCCTTAATGAATCGTTGTAAATGGCTCTTTTGTCCATCAAATTCTGGCACTGCGCAAGCGACTTCCTTAATGTAAGACCTAATGGCTGCGGCTTGTTCTGCCAGGGTATTTTCTTCCTTCAGCACTAGTGTTGCTGGTATAGTTAGATCGTGAAGATCTTCCTCTTTAATGTCTTCCTCAACTACAGTTGTATTTTCTTCGTCTGAGTCAGTGCTTTCTTCATTAACATTTATTGTTAATGGAGTGTTTACTATAGTCGGAATTTCTATCTGGAGGCTGAATTTATTTTTTATTAATATTAATTTTTCCCTTAATGCCACCAGTAGTTCCGAAACTTTACCACACTGTTTATTGTCTAAATTCTTTCTATTCTGTTGTATCAGTTCTCAGACTTTATTGTAACTATTTACCAATATTTGGGCATTTTTATTTATCGTTACAGCTTGTATTGATCTATTTTGAAATTTTCTTTTGATTCTTTTTATCTGGCACAAATCCTCTGACTGAACCCTCCACGAGGGTGCCAGCTGCCCAATGGGCTGTGTGTTGACTCAAACTTCAGAATCAGACACTGTCCTGTTGCTCGGGCCAATACACGACTCAGCTGGTGCTGTGGTGTCCGGAGCCATGGTCAGAGGTACCTGGCAGATGCTATGGGGTGGTTCCCAAGAATAAAATTAACCAACCATGAAGAAGTAGATGGAGTCTTCAAATGGATCAACTCAGGCTGAGATGTCAGCCCAAACGTCGGTGGAAGTCGTGACTGCTACGAAGCAGCCCTGAAGATAAAATCTCGGCTCGCTAGCAACAACAAACTCACCTCTGAATAGAGGAAAAACCTGGAGTGGGCCGAAGATAAGATCGAGGAAGGTCGAAAACACGAAAACACTTCGACAAAATGGCAATGAAGACTACTTCAAGCCAATACGCCAACAAGGTCGAGGAGCTCTTGCTCACTAAAAAGTAGCGGTCTGAAGACCAAGACAAGGCGGATGTGCCCGTGAGCAAGCGGCAGCGGCAGAAACTTGAAAAAGCCAAAATATCATTGCGAAAAGGGAGACGGTGAGCGATTTGGAACGTCGGCACTTAGTCGTCGCGCTCATCGACCGCAGTAACCCCCACCGCAAAATAACACCCGAGAAGTGGACGATGGTAGAGCTGAGGCTGTTGGACGCCCTATTCAAACGAATGGAGGAGCCCGAGTCTCAGCCTACCACCTTCGATGGAGCGGGGTGGCTTAATGGGTTGAAGATATTGAGCTGCCAGGGACCTCACCCTGAAGTGGGTCACCGAAACTGTGTCCAAGATGGACGCTCCCTGGGAAGGTCCCAATCAGTTTTATCAACCGATATATATGAGCGTATGTATTCATTCAAAGTTCTATAACTACGTATTTAATTTCTAGATATTTGCATAAATCATTTATAATTGAATTCTTATATTCTGTTCCCATGTCCGTAATGAACGTCTTCATTGGACCGTACTTCAGAATAAATGATTCAAAAATTTCTTTAGCGACAGTTTTCGCGTTGTTATTTGGAACTGGTATGGCAACTAAATATTTAGTTAGGTCACATATTAGAGTGACTGCATATTCATTGCCATTTTGGTAGTGGACCAATAGTGTCTACTATCACCCTGTCGAGTCATACCTTTCCAAAAATAATATCTTTTGACCTTGGTTAAGGTTTTTGAAATGCCTATATGACATTCTTGTATTGGATCGTCATGGAATTTAGACAGTATAGCTTCTTTATCTTTTTGGGTTGAGTAGCGCTACTTTTAATGTATTCAATATCTTATTGCCCATTTGTTTGAAATTATCTATAGAAACATGGTGCCATTTTGAGTTGGCTGATTTTGTTTATACCGGCTTGTATTTCAAGCCTTTGGAAATATTTACCTTAGTCTAGTATTCTATTGGTTTATAAATCGCTAACATCGTATCTTTCAGTAATTTTTATACCATGTTTAAATAAACATAGCGTATGTTTTACATGCAAGATCACTACTTCGTCATTGTTTATGACTTCATATACGTTGGGCTTAGAAGCTTTCTCTATAGATTGCGTAGGCAATTCTATTTCTTTGTTATCCGCGCGGATTTTCTGTCTATTTTGATATATAATAGTGACTTTCATTATATTTCCTGTAATGTTTTGTAGATCTTTAATGGTTATTCTTGATAACGCATCAGCTACATGATTGTCTTTTCCCTTCAAATATTCAACTGTGAAATCATATTCTTTTAATTCTTGCCTCATACGTGTCAGTTTAGAACTCGGATTGATTACTGAGAATAGAAATATTAATGGTCTGTGATCTGTTTTGATTGTGAAGTGTTTTCCATAAATATATGGTCGAAAATGTAATATTGCCTAAAGAATTGCAGCTAATTCCTGCTCAGTTGTACATTTATTACTTTCTCCTTTACTGAAAGCTCTTGATGCATATGCAATGGGGAGTTGGAGTCCGATATGGTTTTGAGTTAAAACTGCTCCGCACGCTTGCTTACTTACATCAGTAATTATACAGAATTCTTTGCTGAAATCAGGATATTGTAGCAAAGTAGATTTCATGAGTTTTGTTTTTAAATACTGGAATGCGTGTTGGCATTCGTCTGTCCATTCGAAAGGAATATTCTTTTTGCATAATCTTGTTATATGCCGTGAATATTCGGCGACATTTTTTATGAAACGTCTAGTGCTGTCGGCATTGTGCAGCTTAGGGTAATTCATAATGACATCATATTTCTTGTCATCCGGAAGTATTCCTTTATCTGTACATTTATGATCGAGAAAAGTCACCTCATGCATAAAAAATGAGCTTTTTCTGGATGTAACTTTAGATTGTATTTCCTACATTTCTCAAAAACGTCTGTTAAGCATATGTTTTTCGGAACAAAATATAACTATTAAGTCATCCATATAAAGGAATGCTTGTGAAGGTTCTAATCCAGAGAATGCTATTGTCATCATTCTCTGAAATGAATTAGGCGCTATTTTTAGACCGAAACGTAGTCGAGTGAAGCGATACGAGCCATTATATATCTCTTGAACTTTTTTAGGCCGTGGATTTTAAAAAAATTCATGGACTATTGTGCGTAACAGGCAGAAGGAGGCATCTCCGACCCCATAAACTATATATATTCTGAATCAGTATCAGTAGCCGAGTCGATTGAGCCATGTCTGTCTGTCCGTCTGTCCGTCTGACCGTCTGTCCGTCTGTCTGTCTGTATGAACACCTGGATCTCAGAAAGTATAAGAGCTAGAGTCATCAAATTTTGCGACAACATACGTATATATTGCAGTGTCTCAAAGTTTTTTTAAAATTTGGACACGCCCCTTCCCGCCTCCGTAAATCAGTAATAACTATTTAAAAACTACAATATTAGCTCAACAACCAAAGTTGTATATCTTACATGACAAATACTTTGCCACGGGCGTTATGTGAAAATTTCATTTAAATCGGACTATTAATAAGTGAGATATGATACGAATTAAACTCACTTTGAACATACATTTATACTTAAGCAGACCTAATTTACGCAAGCATACCGAAGTTCAAATCTAGACACACATCATTTTAAACTTTTTATTTGCATTGTATGGTAACAAAATTGGTTGACAATGCAGCTTTGCCGATGGGCCAAGGAGTGAGGCAATGGCCGAGTGGTTAGAGAGGCGGACGGCCGTGAGTGCGTGTGTTCGA
Source organism: Zaprionus lachaisei (assembly GCA_018901815.1). Taxonomy (NCBI): domain Eukaryota; kingdom Metazoa; phylum Arthropoda; class Insecta; order Diptera; family Drosophilidae; genus Zaprionus; species Zaprionus lachaisei. The sequence goes on from JAEIFI010000287.1 coordinate 5,513, forward strand.
CTCCCGGTTGAGGCGGGTGCGAATCTTCATTTATTAATTATTTATTATATTATTTTTATTTTTATTTATTTTATTCTAATAATAATAATATTCGGGCGGCGATTCCATACCGTTAAAATTTTTATTACGGTATAATATGATAATCCATGGCCTTATACAGTCAGCACCTGACTGTAGCGTTAGTATTTTTCGAGTTCAATTTGATGAAATCATGACATTAAGTCAAGGCATGAAAAATATCTTGCTCGTCCAAGTTGATCCAAAATATCATCGATTCTTGGGAGTGGAAATTTATCGGACAGTAATTTTTTATTAATTAGACGATAGTCAATTACTAGTCGCCATTTCTTTTGTTCTGAAACTGGATATAGTTTTTAGGGACAAGTAATAATGGGCTGATATATTCAGATACAGATGGTTTGTACTGACTACTTGATCTTTATTTGTTGTATTGAGTAGTCTTATAAAATCGTTTTTAAATGTTGCTATGGTACTTGCTATGTATATACCATGCTTAATTTCTTGATTTGGAATCAATACACTGTCTTCTTTTGAATTAAGATCTATTTTTATAATAACTTGTTAGAAGTATTGTGTTGTTGCCCGAACTGTATGTTATTGGAACATAAATTGAAAACTTTAAGTTGTTAGGTGTAATTATAAGCCAATCTTCAGATGGCTTGAAGTCTAATTGACAGTTGCATTTTTTAATGAAATCGATTCCTAATATGCCATCACAAGTAATAGCGAATTGTAAATTTACGATATGAAAATCATGTTGGATTATGTACTTAGTGGTCTGTATCTCAATAGAAGTTAACCCCTTGGATTTGGTTACCTCTTGACTTATTCCTTTTATGTCTATAATATTATTATCTATTAATATAATTATCTTGTATGTCATGAAAGACATCAGAATTTTCTTTAACTATTGAAATGTCTGCACCTGTGTCTACTAAAAAAACAAGTTCTTTTCCTATAGCCACATGGTTGAATGATACAAATATGTTCTGACTGAGATTAATGGAATGAATTTTCGACTGTTGTGTATTTAAAGGGGGATGCGAGTTTTCCGATATATTATTGGTAACTCTGACATTGCTTGGATTATTATAGTTGTGGCTTCGATTCGAGTTGCCACGGCCTCTTGAGTTTTATCTATATTGGCCTCGTCTATTATTGTTTTGGGTATTGCAATTGTAATTATTATTATTGTAATTATTGTGACTTAATTTAATTAAGTAATTAAGTTACTTCTATAATTTCCGCGTCCGCGGTTTCCATGGCGCTGTGAATAATTTTTGTAATATAGGACAGTGTTTGGCTGTCCGGTTGCCTCTGTGCAACAATTAACAAATTTTGATACAGCCTCATTCATAGTATTGAAGGTAGCAGCTTGCATGATAAGTTTTACCATATCGATTGTGCAATTTTTAGGCCATGGATTTTAAAAAAATTCATGGACTAATGTGTTTTTGTCGGAACGGAATTGTGCGTAACAGGCAGAAGGAGGCATCTCCGACCCCATAAACTATATATATTCTGAATCAGTATCAGTAGCCGAGTCGATTGAGCCATGTCCGTCTGTCCTTCTGTCCGTCTGTCTGTCTGTATGAACACCTGGATCTCAGAAAGTATAAGAGCTAGAGTCATCAAATTTTGCGACAATATACGTATATATTGCAGTGTCTCAAAGTTTTTTTTAAAATTTGGACACGCCCCTTACAGCCTCCGCAAATCAGTAATAACTATTTAAAAACTACAATATTAGTATACAATAATCCATGGCCTTATACAGTCAGCACCTGACTGTTGCGTTAGTATTTTTAGTCATTGCTTTGACTACATACTGAGTGGAATAACTTCTGGCTAACTCTAAGGGTAAACCGTCTGTTATATATGCACCTTCTAACATTTTTGTCACAACCTCTAGTGTGTACTGTTTAGCAGTTTTATTGGGTTGGTGTAGGTTCATCAAGTTTGCTGACAATACTTCTACAGTTTCGCATTTGACATTGATTTTTAATCTGGAAATGACTTCAGCTATTGTTGTTTCATTTCCGACTAAATTTCTGGCGACACCTTTTAGCCTTGATTTTATTATAGAGACTTCTAATTATTCGAGTTCGCATTTTATTAATTCCAATATTTGCAATGCATCAATAAAACTTTTTAAGTTTTCACCTGTATTAATAAAATCTATATTAGTTTGCGCCATTGTGATATTGTTGCCTGGTTTATTCTCTGTTATGATTGAAGAAGTATCAGAATCTGAAGAACTATCCAGATCTGACATCAAAACAGCTGGAATAGTAAGGTTATTTAAATCCTGCTCTTCTATTTTAGGGTTTGTCTCAAGCTCTTCTGACTTTATTTGGTCAGTGCCTGTGTGTTCCGTTGATTCCGGTTCATCAGTTTCAATTGTTAGAGAAAAGTTAAGTATGGGTGGTACTAATATATCTAGATTAAACTTTAGTTTAATTGATATTAAATTAGATCGTAGTCTGATCAAAAACTTGGATACTTGGGAGCAATGATCTTGAGTTAATTTTTCATTCTGACCATGTATTAGAATACGTGCTTAATTAAGGCAATTTACTAGTATTTGTACGTTTTTCTTAATAGTATTTCATTGAATTGGACTGCTTTGTGGAAGTGACTTATATGATTTATCAAAGTCAATTTTTATGTTATTTATTTCTTTATATAATTCCATCCATTCCATTATTTTATGGATATTTTTTATTTTTCGTCAGTATCTTTTTGTATCTTTTCAGTACCGAAAACTAACAACAAGTTAACAAATCTTATGTGTAAATACTAATTACCAGTACATTTCTTGAACTGTATTATAAAAGCGGCCCTAAAAAAAAAATACCAACGCTACAGTCAGGTGCTGACTGTATAAGGCCATGGATTATCATATTATACCGTAAAAACAATTTTAACGGTATGGAATCGCCGCCCGAATATTATTAGAATAAAATAAATAAAAAAAAATAAAATAAAATAATAAATAATTAATGAATGAAAATTCGCACCCGCCTCAACCGGGAGTTGAACACACGCACTCTCTCACAGCCGTCCGCCACTCTAACCACTCGGCCATTGCCTCACTCCTCGGCCTAGCAGCAAAGCTGCATTGTGAACCAATTCTGTTACCATACAATGCAAATAAAAAGTTTAAAATGCTGTGTGTCTGACGCTAAATTTTAACTTCGGTATGCTTGCTTAAATTAGGTCTGCTTAAGTATACATACATATATGTTCAAAGTGAGTTTAATTCGTATCATATCTCACTTATTAATAGTCCGATTTAAATAAAATTTTCACATATCGACTCGGCTACTGAGACTGATTCAGAATAGATATAGTTTATGGGGTCGGAGATGCCTCTTTCTGCCTGTTACGCCCATTTCCATTCCGACAAAGACAATAGACCATGAATTTTTTTAAAATCCATGGCATAAAAATTACTGCTGGGTTGGCAAGTCGTTTCGACGTAGGCGTGATCGGCTGCTTAGCCTTGTTAAACTCCTCGCGAGCTGGTTAGGATGCGTTGATAGCTTGCTAAGGTACTTTTCCTTTTTTTCCGCAATTTCGTCTTCTACAGGTGACACGTTTAGATCTTTGTGAATGTTGGCGTTTCGAACGTACCACGGTGCCCCGGTGATAGTTCTCAATATCTTCGTCTGGGCTCTCTGAACGATATCGATGATGCTGTTACTGGCATTTCCCCATAGCTGGCAGCCGAAAGTCCAGATTGGTTTTAGCACTGAGTTGTAGAACAGCACCTTGAAGTCCAAACTGAGTGGTGAGCGGGAGGTGATAAGCCAATGAAGGCTGTTGGCCTTCAGTTTTAAAAAGAGTTCTGTTGGCTTCGATGTGTCGGCGCCAAGTTAGTCTTCTATCGAGGTGTACTCCCAGATACGTCACTTCGTTTGCCGTTGGAAGTGCGACTTTGTTCAGCGTGAGCGGGGGCAGTAAACAGCGGCTAAAGTAAGCTGGTTACCATTATCAAAATGAATTTTTAATGATGTTGCTTGTAGATAGTTTTTGGCAGTCTCAATATGACAGTGGTGCTTGAGACGGCTTCTTATCAAAATCCCGGTCCCGCCGTGGGCCTTACCATCAGGGTGATTGGTTCCGTAGAAAATGTATCCTCTTGTGTTGAAGTTATATTTGTTTGTGAGGTGTGTTTCCGAAAGTAGCATTACGTCGATGTGCTTTTCGAGTAGGAATTGAGCCAGCTCAAGTTTGTGCTGTGAAACGCCGTTGGCGCGACTGTGGTTTTTTTTCCTGTCTTTTTTCTATATATATTCTGAATCAGTATCAGTAGCCGAGTCGATTGAGCTATGTCTGTCTGTCCGTCTGTCTGTCTGTATGAACACCTGGATCTCAGAAAGTATAAGAGCTAGAGTCATCAAATTTTGCGACAACATACGTATATATTGCAGTGTCTCAAAGTTTTTTTTAAAATTTGGACACGCCCCTTCCCGCCTCCGTAAATCAGTAATAACTATTTAAAAACTACTCAACAACCAAAGTTGTATATCTTACATGACAAATACTTTGCCACGGGCGTTATGTCAAAATTTCATTTAAATCGGACTATTAATAAGTGAGATATGATACGAATTAAACTCACTTTGAACATACATTTATACTTAAGCAGACCTAATTTACGCAAGCATACCGAAGTTCAAATCTAGACACACATAATTTTAAACTTTTTATTTGCATTGTATGGTAACAAAATTGGTTGACAATGCAGCTTTGTCGATGGGCCAAGGAGTGAGGCAATGGCCGAATGGTTAGAGTGGCGGACGGCTGTGAGAGAATGCGTGTGTTCAACTCCCGGTTGAGGCGGGTGCGAATTTTTATTTATTAATTATTTATTATTTTATTTTATTTTTTTTATTTATTTTATTCTAATAATATTCGGGCGGCGATTCTATACCGCGTCAGACACACAGCATTTTAAACTTTTTATTTGCATTGTATGGTAACAGAGTTGGTTCACAATGCAGCTTTGCCGATAGAGGAGTGAGGCAATGGCCGAGTGGTTAGAGTGGGGGGACGGTTGTGAGAGAGTGCGTGTGTTCACTCCCGGTTGAGGCGGGTGCGAATTTTTATTTATTAATTATTTATTATTTTATTTTATTTATTTTATTCTAATAATGTTCGGGCGGCGATTCCATACCGCGTCAGACACACAGCATTTTAAACTTTTTAATTGCATTGTATGGTAACAAAATTGGTTGACAATGCAGCTTTGCCGATGGGTCAATGCAATTAAAAAGTTTAAAATTCTGTGTGTCTGACGCGGTATGGAATCGCCGCCCGAATATTATTAGAATAAAATAAATAAAATAAAATAATAAGTAATTAATAAATGAAAATTTGCACCCGCCTCAACCGGGAGTTGAACACACGCACTCTCTCACAACCGTCCGCCACTCTAACCACTCGGCCATTGCCTCACTCCTTGGCTTATCGGCAAAGCTGCATTGTCAACCAATTTTGTTACCATACAATGCAAATAAAAAGTTTAAAATGCTGTGTGGCTAGATTTGAACTTCGGTATGCTTGCGTAAATTAGGTCTGCTTAAGTATAAATGTATGTTCAAAGTGAGTTTAATTCGTATCATATCTCACTTATTAATAGTCCGATTTAAATGAAATTTTCACATAACGCCCGTGGCAAAGTATTTGTCATGTAAGATATACAACTTTGGTTGTTGAGCTAATATTGTAGTTTTTAAATAGTTATTACTGATTTACGGAGGCGGGAAGGGGCGTGTCCAAATTTTAAAAAAAACTTTGAGACACTGCAATATATACGTATGTTATCGCAAAATTTGATGACTCTAGCTCTTATACTTTCTGAGATCCAGGTGTTCATACAGACAGACAGACGGACAGACGGACAGACAGACATGGCTCAATCGACTCGGCTACTGATACTGATTCAGAATATATATAGTTTATGGGGTCGGAGATGCCTCCTTCTGCCTGTTACGCACAATTCCGTTCCGACAAACACAATAGTCCATGACTTTTTTAAAATCCATGGCCTAAAAATAACAAAATAGATAAGTTAAACGAAAATCGTGAAGAGTACGAAATAGATAGTAGATATAGGCAAGCCCCTCTGGTTAAATACAAAACAACGAATCCATTTAGAAAAACAGGAGAAATAACACAACTCGATAAGAAACATTTTGAAGAGAAGAATAGAGGTAGAAAAATAACTCATTATAAATCAAAATATAAAAAGAAAAAGAAAATTAATGAAACTAAGTATAATAATTCCAGCGCATCTCCAAACGACCAAAGCAGTCCGACATAATCACATATTTCTGATGATCACTTACTATTTTTTATTATGTTTCACCCGATACGTCAATGGACAAAGTATCGAAGTCAACCCAATTCAAGCCAAAAAATGGTTACCTAATCTTTAATACTGGGTCAATAAGTTTACCCATCAATTATGAATATCATTGCTTAACTGTGAACATAACAAAAAAATACTAACGCTACAGTCAGGTGCTGACTGTATAAGGCCATGGATTATCATATTATACCGTAATAAAAATTTTAACGGTATGGAATCGCCGCCCGAATATTATTAGAATAAAATAAATTAAAAAAAAATAAAATAATATGATAAATAATTAATAAATGAAAATTCGCACCCGCCTCAACCGGGAGTTGAACACACGCACTCTCTCACAGCCGTCCGCCACTCTAACCACTCGGCCATTGCCTCACTCCTTGACCCATCGGCAAAGCTGCATTGTCAACCAATTTTGTTACCATACAATGCAATTAAAAAGTTTAAAATGCTGTGTGTCTGACGCGGTATGGAATCGCCGCACGAATATTATTAGAATAAAATAAATAAAATAAAATAATAAGTAATTAATAAATGAAAATTCGCACCCGCCTCAACCGGGAGTTGAACACACCCACTCTCTCACAGCCGTCCGCCACTCTAACCACTCGGCCATTGCCTCACTCCTTGGCCTATCGGCAAAGCTGCATTGTCAACCAATTTTGTTACCATACAATGCAAATAAAAAGTTTAAAATGATGTGTGTCTAGATTTGAACTTCGGTATGCTTGCGTAAATTAGGTCTGCTTAAGTATAAATGTATGTTCAAAGTGAGTTTAATTCGTATCATCTCACTTATTAATAGTCCGATTTAAATGAAATTTTCACATAACGACCGTGGCAAAGTATTTGTCATGTAGGATATACAACTTTGGTTGTTGAGCTAATATTGTAGTTCTTAAATAGTTATTACTGATTTACGGAGGCGGGAAGGGGCGTGTCCAAATTTTAAAAAAACTTTGAGACACTGCAATATATACGTATGTTGTCGCAAAATTTGATGACTCTAGCTCTTATACTTTCTGAGATCCAGGTGTTCATACAGACAGACAGACGGACAGACGGACAGACAGACATGGCTCAATCGACTCGGCTACTGATACTGATTCAGAATATATATAGTTTATGGGGTCGGAGATGCCTCCTTCTGCCTGTTACGCACAATTCCGTTCCGACAAATACAATAGTCCATGAATTTTTTTAAAATCCATGGCCTAAACAGAACAAATGTATAATAATATAATTAAACAAACACAAGAATACGAAAATATATCCCAAGTTCAATATTTAGTAGAGAAATTAATAAGAGATATGAATGGCATTAGAATAGTGAAGCGCAGCAAACGCGGCTTAGTTAATTTTATGGGCACAACATACAAATACCTTTTTGGAACATTAGATCAAACAAAGGAAAAGAAATAATAAATTTTTTAAGCACAATACATGAAGGAGACCAGAGACTTCACATTCTACTATTCAACTTACAACAGTTTACAGAGTATATAGAAGATATTGAACTAGGAATGCAGCTGACGAGACTTGGCATATTTAACCCCAAATTATTAAAACATGACTATTTAACAAATATAAACTCCAAAGAAGCTCTAAACATTCTGACTTCAACTTGGTTAAAAACTGACACAAATGAAATTCTTTAATTTACCATATCCCGAAAGATATTATAAAAACACCATTTTCACAATAGTACCGTATCGCGATTGCAACAGAAATACCCTAATGGAAAATATAATATAAACGACAAATATTTTGTTCAAAACAATAAAACTTTCTTAGCATCAGCAGTACTTAACAAATGTATAACAAGTATTCTCAATCAAGCAAATACAGAATGTAGATACACAAGAACCCACAAAAATACAGAAATCAGTTATGTCGAACCTAAGATTTTATTAACATGGAAATTACCAAAAACCATACTTAACCAAAATTGTATAAATCAGGAAATAATAATAGAGGGTGATAATTTAATTAAAGCTTCTTCTTCGCACATAAGCAAAGTCACTTCTCGGCAAAAAGGACTCAGGATTTATTAGAATAGACTTATTCTATTCCTAAGATGAAGGAGAAAGTAGCTAGAGTTGTTGGTAGTTGCGTTCAGTGTATTTTGGTAAATGCAAAGGCAGGTCGTTTGGAAGGATTTTTTAATCCGATTGATAAGGGAGATACACCATTGGTTACCTATCACATCGATCATGTGGGTCCAACGGAGATCACTCAGAAGCGATACAATCACATTCTGGTTATCGTAGATGCATTTTCTAAGTACGTTTGGTTATATCCAACTCGAAGTACAGGAGTTGAAGAGGTCATCAATTGTTTGGAAAAGTAGGCAGTAAATTTCGGAAATCCATGTAGAATTGTGTCGGACAGGGGAACAGCTTTTACAGCAAATGCTTTTAAAGCATTTTGTGAAACACAAAATATACAACATTTGTTGATAACTACAGGTGTTCCACGTGGAAACGGACAGGTAGAGAGGATGCATAGGATTGCTGTGCCCTTGATGTCAAAATTGAGTATGGGGACCCCTGGTTAATGTTATAAGTATGTAGGTTGTGTACAACAGCTGATTAACAATACTGAACCACGTAGTACGAAAATCACTCCATTCAAGCTATTGACAGGTATTGATATGCGTTACTCTGAGGATCCTGAGATGAAACAGTTAGTGCAGGAGTCATTGTTTAAAGAACTAGATAAAGATCGTCAGGAGTTACGAAGGCTGGCTAGGAATAATATCACAGAGATACAAAATGAAAATCAAAAAGCATTTAATCAAAAACGTAAGGCAGAAAAAAATCTATAAAGTGAACGATCTGGTAGCTATTAAGCGTACACAATACGGGGTAGGATTGAAATTAAAAGGAAAATATCTTGGACCGTATAAGGTAGTGAAAGTCCACAAACACGGCAGGTATGAGGTTGAGAAGATAGGCGAGGGAGATGGCCCATTCAAAACTTCAACTGTGGCAGAATATATGAAGATATTCGGGACGAATATAGCGTCAGGAGGGCCGAATGTAGGAATTGGATCCGTGAGACTCGGAGTGGTCAGCACTATTAAGAGGCAGAAACTAATTCACAATAAAACATATCGGCTAACCAACTATCGAGTCGCGAAGAATTATCAATATGCCAGAATTTCGGTCCTTGAACACGTATTAAAATACACACCATTCGTTTAAAAATTGTTAATTATAAGACAAGTAAATATACTACAATAAAAACTGTTTGTTCGTACACTAAAAGCGGAACCTACATACATTCAAGCAAAAGAAATTTTTGAAACAAAAACAAAAAATACTTTTCAAACAATATTAATAACGTCAATTATTGTATTAATTATAATAATAATATATTTTATCTACAAATAAAAGAGTATACCTAAGAAAATTATAATTAAATTCAAAAAACAAGTTCCCACTCCTACACCAAATATTGTAAACAATGACGTAATAGCAAATGATAATAATATAAACCCTATATTGTATCCTAGTTTATCCGCCTGAGGGCAGGCTAATTTTGTAAGGATGGGGAAGTAACATATGTACCATAGTGCACCACTTGACCACACATACACACTCACATACACTCACAACCAATCATACATCATCATCATCATACATCATACATCACAACAACATACATCAATTTGCCACTTGTACTTAGCATATAAGTCAAATATTTATGTATTGCATCAGAACCCATTCTAGGCTGCTTAGACATAAACATCCGCAGTCCCAAATTCGGCGACAATAACAAATCAGCATACTCTGATCAATTGTAATCATTGCCACGAGAGGGTCAAAACTGCTAACACAGCTCATGAAATTAATTATTCGGCAATAGAAAAGGAAATGTTAGCTATTGTCTGGGCCACAAATACTTCAGGTCCTACCTTTTTGGTCGTAAATTTCAAATTCTAATTGACCACCGACCCTTAGTTTGGCTTGATAATATCAAAGAACCAAACATGAAACTCCAAAGATGGAAAATCAGACTAAATGAGTTTGACTACCACATTTAATATGTACCAGGTAAAGAAAACCACGTCGCAGATGCACTTTTTCGTGTAAAGATAGAAAACTTTCTCGGTCAAACTTCTACTACAGCGGCTACCATTCTTAGTAGCCACGAAGACAATCAAAATTACATAACAATAAAAGAAAGACCAATTAACTACTATACTAATCAAATAGAATTCGCAAGAGGTAACATAAACGAAGGAAAAATAACTAAATATTTTCATAATACAATAATAAACATAACTTACAAAGAAATGACATTAGATCATGCAAAAGAGCTTATTAAAGAATATATCAGTACAAAAAACACTGTCATTTATTTTAACAACGATCAAGACTTTACAACTTTTCAAAACGCCTACGTAAATATTATTTGTTCAAATAACATTACTAAAGTAATGAGATATACTATAAAGCTTACCAATATTCACACTTATGCTCAATTCAAGGAAACTATACTTAAAAAACACAAAGAACTTTTACACGCTGGTATCGAAAAAAACCATTGCCATTTTCAAAGAAAATTTCTATTATCCTGACTATCAAAAATTGATTCAAAATATTACGAATACGAAGTTTGCAATGTAGCAAAAACTAACTGAGCATAGAAGTACAAAATTAATATTTGAAATAACTCCTGAAACTATCAATCCCAGAGATAAATATCTAATGGACTTTTATATGATTAATAATAGACAATTTCTATCTTGCATCGATATATATTATAAGTTCGCCACATTAACAGAAATTAAATCCAGAGATTTGCTTGAGGCTAAACGAGCAATACTCTCGTCTTTACCAATATGGGTAAGCCAATCGAAATCAAAGCAGATAAAGATTCAGCATTTATGTGCGCAGCTTTACAACTTTGGTTACAAACAGAAGGCGTCAAAATATAAATAACAACCAGTAAAAATGGAATTTCTGATATTGAGAGATTTCATAAAACTATTAACGAAAAACTAAGAATAATTAATACCGAATCCAACCCAGAAAATAAATTAACTAGTTTTGAAACCATACTTTACATATATAATCTGTAACGACCACGCGTTTAGTGCTGCCACAATACCACTCTCTGTCTACTATAATTGTGTCCGCCATGCCAGAGCAAGAGAAGGGGTGGGACTTGTGATATTGAAACAGACGCGTCACATAAAATAAATCGTAGACAGAGATAGAGCTATCTAAGGATCAAGCTAAATAAGGCTATAAACAAACGGAAGACAAGACTATAACCTTTTGGTGGAGGACCTATTCAGATGGCCTCCTTCTTTACCCACCCTACCATGTGGACAACTCGTAAACCCATAACCAGCCGCTGTGTTTACATCCTCAGATTACCGCAAGTCAGAAAGGCTTTTAATTCATAGTGGAAGATTTAACATAATTGTTTATTAAGTTATTTGACTTAATTTTGTTATTCACCAATATATTCAAAAAAAAAAATACTAACGCTACAGTCAGGTGCTGACTGTATAAGGCCATGGATTATCATATTATACCGTAATAAAAATTTTAACGGTATGGAATCGCCGCCTGAATATTATTAGAATAAAATAAATAGAAAAAATAAAATAATATAATAAATAATTAATAAATGAAAATTCGCACCCGCCTCAACCGGGAGTTGAACACACGCACTCTCTCACAGCCGTCTGCCACTCTAACCACTCGGCCATTGCCTCACTACTTGGCCTATCGGCAAAGCTGCATTGTCAACCAATTTTGTTACCATACAATGCAAATAAAAAGTTTAAAATGCTGTGTGTCTGACGCGGTATGGAATCGCAGTCCGAATATTATTAGAATAAAATAAATAAAAAAAATAAAATAAAATAATAAATAATTAATAAATAAAAATTCGCACCCGCCTCAACCGGGAGTTGAACACACGCACTCTCTCACAGCCGTCCGCCACTCTAACCACTCGGCCATTGCCTCACTCCTTGGCCTATCGGCAAAGCTGCATTGTCAACCAATTTTGTTACCATACAATGCAAATAAAAAGTTTAAAATGCTGTGTGTCTGACGCGGTATGGAATCGCCGTCCGAATATTATTAGAATAAAATAAATAAAAAAAAATAAAATAAAATAATAAATAATTAATAAATAAAAATTCGCACCCGCCTCAACCGGGAGTTGAACACACGACACACGCACTCTCTCACAGCCGTCCGCCACTCTAACCACTCGGCCATTACCTCACTCCTTGGCCTATCGGCAAAGCTGCATTGTCAACCAATTTTGTTACCATACAATGCAAATAAAAAGTTTAAAATGCTGTGTGTCTGACGCGGTATGGAATCGCAGTCCGAATATTATTAGAATAAAATAAATAAAAAAATAAAATAAAATAATAAATAATTAATAAATAAAAATTCGCACCCGCCTCAACCGGGAGTTGAACACACGCACTCTCTCACAGCCGTCCGCCACTCTAACCACTCGGCCATTGACTCACTCCTTGGCCTATCGGCAAAGCTGCATTGTCAACCAATTTTTTTACCATACAATGCAAATAAAAAGTTTAAAATGATGTGTGTCTAGATTTGAACTTCGGTATGCTTGCGTAAATTAGGTCTGCTTAAGTATAAATGTATGTTCAAAGTGAGTTTAATTCGTATCATATCTCACTTATTAATAGTCCGATTTAAATGAAATTTTCACATAACGCCCGTGGCAAAGTATTTGTCATGTAAGATATACAACTTTGGTTGTTGAGCTAATATTGTAGTTTTTAAATAGTTATTACTGATTTACGGAGGCGGGAAGGGGCGTGTCCAAATTTTAAAAAAACTTTGAGACACTGCAATATATACGTATGTTGTCGCAAAATTTGATGACTCTAGCTCTTATACTTTCTGAGATCCAGGTGTTCATACAGACAGACAGACGGACAGACGGACAGACAGACATGGCTCAATCGACTCGGCTACTGATACTGATTCAGAATATATATAGTTTATGGGGTCGGAGATGCCTCCTTCTGCCTGTTACGCACAATTCCGTTCCGACAAACACAATAGTCCATGAATTTTTTTAAAATCCATGGCCTAAAAACTACTGAGTGACTACCACTCTATTCATGTGAAACACTTATATGTATTTATAATATACTTTAATTAAATTACGAATGAACTTGAGTTATTTAAAAGTATTTCTTGGAACTAGCAAAGAACTTTGTGAGCATTATTAAATTTATGGGAAAATTTTAAATACTCAAAAAATAAGATATTTTCTTTCATATATGGTTTTGGGTTGGATCTTTTTATAGACCGTAAAGAAACGAGTGACTGATATATATATACAATTAGGTAAACTCACTCTATTTCCAAATGTTTGTTTACTTGCTTACTTGAAGTTTTGATGCATTCCTTTGTCGACAGTTGCTGAGAGTTGCTGTTTGAACTTCCCAAAAAAGAATTAGTTATATACATACATATATCAGTTTAATTGCGCCATATATACTGTAAGGTAGTGTTCTAGGGCTGAGGTGGGCTCAGTCACGCCAGGGCTGTCGTTACAAGTAATTTGTATTGGTGCTGAGACACTGGACGAGGGGGTGGTAAATATTCGGGTGCCGAGAGAGGAAAGACAAGGTTTTTCAAGCGGCGGGGACGACTTGCAGGTGAGGTGCAGAGCGGGGTGGTCCGTCAGGCGCCAGTAACAGAGAAAATGCCGCATACCTAGTGTTCTCTTTACAGTTTGAGAGCCTCAGGGCCGGGATGTTGACCGTCAGCTCTGAGACTTTCGCCCTGCGACTGTACTAGAAGCTTCACTGTATGCGATGGGTGTTAACCGTCGCCGCACCAGTGAAACTTCAGTACAGTGAGAACACACAGACATGCGGTACTCCCCTGCACCGATATCGCTGACTTTTCACACCTACACACCTCTACACACACACACTTACACACACCTAAATACAGCCTATATAAACATGCACCTACTCACACATATACGTACACCTATATGCACACCCCAAAGAAACACAAATACTTAAAATAAACATATAAAAACAAACCCACAGTCCATACTTTAACTATCCACGGTTGGCGACTCAAAAATGTCACCCTGTATGCGAGCGCCTCCAGCTTGAGTGGTTTTTGCCTCTCACAGCTGGGGCTCTCGCACCAAGTACCGTGGCCTTTTTCACTCAAAACAACGTTAACACTGCACTTTTGGTTTTTGCTTTCAGCTTATTTATTTCCTTTTTTTTTTTGTTTTCTTATTTCACTTATATCCTATATACACTGTTTATTGTTTCTAAGGGCCCTACGTCCCTACCTAGCACAGCATTCTGTTTTCCCAAATTTCTTTGGGATTTGAGTTTCCCTGCTCTAGTGCCACGGTGTGGCTCGCTCACCTTGTTTGTCTCTTATCTTGTCTGCTCCCCGTGTTTTTTGTCTTCTTGTGGGTGTTATTTTTCTGGTTGTTGGCTTCCGTGGGTGTTGTCGCGATCCTCTCCTCACTCGTTTCTTTGTCACTCGTCGTCTTCTTCCTCTTGGCTCGTTCGACACTTCTAGCACTTGCACTGGCACTTCTGCTCCCTTTCAGGGTCACTGTTCGACTCCTTTTCCACTCATCTCCTTTGCCGGCGCTCATCTCCATTTTGCCGGTTTCACTCAAAAACCCTGTTGCTTCTGTCGCCTTTCGTTTTGAGTGCTTGAGTGCATGCACTGTTATTGGAGTGACGTGCGCGTGCGCTCATGTGTGGGCGTCTGCGTGCGGGCGCATGCTCTCTCTCTCCAGCTGTTTGTGAGCGCCGCTCTTTGAGTGCGCGCATGTGCGGGCGTCTGTCCGCGTTTGCGCTCTCCAGCCGTTGAGCGAGCCGCTCAAGTGTGCGCTCATGCGTGGGTATCGGTGTGCGTGCGTATGTTCCCTCTCTTTCCAGTTGTTTGTGAGTGCCGCTCTTTGAGTGCGCGCATGTGCGTGTGTCTGTGTTCGTTTGCGCCTCTCTTGTCTCCAGCTGTTTGTGAGCGCCACTCTTTGAGTGCGCGCATGTGCGGGCGTCTGTGTGCGTTTACGATCTCCGAGAGCGAGCCTATACCCTGTGTTCATATTAGTGGGGTATATCTGTTTCCTAAGGAACTGTCTTCTGACTTACAAATAAATAATTCATTCTATTCATTTGGCTTCATTGCCCTAAACACTAAAAAAACAATAACTAAATAACTACTATGGCTCCTATTCCATTTGGCTTCATTGCCCTAACCACTAAAAAATAATTGTCTAATAACTAAATAATTACTATGGCTACGACTCAGTTTGGTGGCTCCATTGCCCTAAAGAATAATTAAACATAATTTGTAAGTTTGTGGGACTCAGTTCTGAGTCCTCACACCCTGCGACCTGCGTTCTCCATTGTCTGTGGGGGTATAAAAGAGGACAAGTTTGGGATCTTGTTTTATGCTACCCCTCTATGCCCGGCGAAACGGTGCTTACGGCTAACACTGGCTAACTTAAATCGACTGCCGGGTCTGGCTTTTTTTTTTTTAGGGTTCTCCTCGGTGTCTTCGGCCGGCTGGAACGCCTTGAGGTCGGCGATGTTAGCAGTAGTTGCAGTCGAGCTATGTTGCGTGAGAAGAAACGCACCAGTTTGTACGGGCCCTCGTATTTCGGAGCTAGCTTCGCTTCGAATCCCTCAGCTGCCTTGGATAACACGTCTCACAGGGAAGGCCTCCAGTCCCTCCGGCGAAGGTTGTAATGACGGCTCTGCTCGGCTGAAGCCCGTTGCGCGTTTTCTCTCGCTAACTGGTAGAGCTGTTGCAGTTGCCTTGCTCGGCCTGCCGGGTCCTAATCCTCCGTGCCCGTTCCTGGCGTCACTTCCTCATATAGGCGTCCGGGTAAACGAGGCTCGCGGCCTTGTGTCAGAAACGCCGGAGTGAAACCCGTTATGTCGGAGACGCTACTATTGATTGCCAGGGAGATCTCGAGTAACAAGGCATCTCAAGTGTACTGGGGTCCCTCGATAAATTGTGCGATCATCGTTTTCACGATCCTATTCGCGCGCTCCGTTGGGTTCTGTTGGGGGCTATAGGGTGCTGTATATTCCAGCTCCATCCCTAGCCGCCTGCAGAAACCTTTGAACCAGCGGCTAGTGAACTGAGTCCCGTTATCGCACACGATAACGGGTTGGGATCCTTCCCGTCGGTTTACGTTGCTCCGTCTTGTATTTCTGGCAGGTGGTACACCGTTTCACTTACCGTGCGACGTCACGGAACATTCCTGGCCAGTAATACCGCTGTGCCACCCTCGTCGTGGTCTTACGGATCCCCAAGTGTCCGGCGGTTGGGGCATCGTGGCACTCCTGCAGCACTCTGCGTCGTGACTCGCTCCCTACGCACAACTTCCAGGGTACGTACTCCTCGCCGTCTTGTCTCAGCCCTACGTGTCGGTACAGTTGTTCGTTCTGGATGGTATAATCTGGGTATTTCTCAGGGTTTTCTTGTACCTCCTGCCTTCGCCTTTTTAGCCACCGGCACCCGGGTGACTCCTCCGCAACGTGACAAAGAGCCTCCGCTGGCTGCCTGGAAAGTGCATCTGCCACGATGTTTTTGTTGCCCTTCCTGTAATGGATGTCGAACTGGTACTGCTGGAGCTCCAGTGCCCATCGAGCGATCCTACCAGTTGGGTTTTCGATCGTATTTAGCCATTTTAAGGCTAGATGATCTGTCACCACGTCGAACCGGTACCCTTCCAGGTAGCATCGCAGCTTACGGATGGCCCAGATAATAGCCAAACACTCCTTCTCGGTCGCTGAGTAGTTTTCCTCCGCTTTGATGAGTCGTCGGCTCACGTATGCTATAACCCGTTCTCCTTCGTCTGTGTCTTGGGTTAGGACTCCTCCAATCCCGTAATCGTTCGCATCCGTCTGTAGTGTAAATCTCCTGCTGAAGTCGGGGCATGCCAGGACCGGCGCTTCCGTTAGCAGGGTTTTCAGCTGCTCAAATGCCTCCTGCTGCTCGTTTGTCCACTCCCATCGTCGGGCCTTCCGCAATAACTGCGACATTGGTAACACCACGGTTGCGAAATTTGGGACGAAACGGCGGTACCAGGACGCTATCCCTAGGCAGCGTCGCAACTCCTTGGTGCTTGTAGGGGGTTTCAAGTTCCTCACGGCGACCACTTTGTCCGGATCCGTGTGTATCCCTTGCTCGCTGACCACGTGGCCGAGGTACACGATCTTTTTTTGAAAAAAATGACACTTCTTTTTGTTCAGTTTGAGGTTAGCCTTCCTCAACCTACGAAATACCTCGCGTAAGTTACGGACGTGTTCCTCCAGCGACGTTCCGATGACAATGATGTCATCTAGGTAAGCGAAGGCGTGTGGCTCCATCTCGGGTCCTATAACACTATCCAAAGCGCGTTGGAACGTCGCTGGTGCCGAATGTAAACCAAAAGGCATTACTTTCCATTGGAACAGTCCTCGCCCCGGTACAGTGAACGCCGTGCACTCGCGACTCTATTTCGCCATCGGGATCTGCCAGTAGCCGCTCTTGAGATCCAAGGTGCTGATGAACTTAGCGTTCCTCAGTCTCTCTAGGATCGAGTTGATCCGCGTAAGCGCGTACGCATCGGGTGTGGAGCGCGCGTTAAGCTGGCGGAAGTCGACGCACATCCGGGTCTCCCCGTCTTCTTCCCCACCAACACGATTGGGGCACTGTGCGGGCTCTTCGATGGTTCGATACGCTCCTCTCTCAGCAACTCATCGACCTGCTCGTTAATGATCTTGAGCATGGTCGGGTTCTTTGGGTAGTAGCGCTGTTTTAGGCTGGTCGTCCTTCAGCACGATCACATGCTCGGTGATCGGTGAGACACCGGACAATCCCTCAAACAGCGCTAGCTCGTCTTCCAGGAACTTGGTAATCCACGGCGCGATAGGGGGTAAGTTTAGCTGATCCCCCCCCTGTGGTGGCTGGCATCATCCCCACCGTAGCGAGTCCAGTCACGGGGAGGAACTCTCCGAGCTTGGGTGTTTTTGGGATTTTTTTTGATCGTCTCTTCCACCTTCGGGCCCAAAAACCTGGCCATGTTGTCCTCGTAGTCTTCCGCGGGTGTTGCTGGTCGTGTTATCGTGGTTTTCCGGGGTGAAGTGGTAATCGCGCGGGTGCCGACTGTGCTTCGTACTGCTGCCGTAGGGGTTTCCTTGATGGGAGACACAGTCGCGCGTTTGCCGACTGTGCTTCCTACTGCTGCCGTAGGGGTATCCTTGATGGGAGACACAGTCGCGCGTTTGCCGACTGTGCTTCCTACTGCTGCCGTCTCTTTATGATCCATGGTGGTTACGAACTCTTTGGATGGAACGTGGATTGCCACTCGTGTGCCTAGGTGTAAGGACACTCCCCACAGATAAGGACTGCATTGATAGCCCCCAGGAAGTCCAACCCGAGCAGCACATCGTCCAGTACGACGGGCAACTCCAACATTTGGACTTGTGTACAGGAGGATCCGATCTGTACGTCCACCCAGAGAGCTTGCGTAAGCTCCTTCCGGCTTCCGTCCGCTAGTGCAACCACGGTTTTTACGCTACACTGGTTGCTGGCGTTTCCAAGTTTCTGGGCTAACTGTGAGCCAATGAAACTTCTCGTTGCCCCAGTGTCCACGGTAGCTACCACTACGTAACCCTCAATGATGACGTGGGCTGTGATGCGGCCGCCGTGGAGTTGTATAACTCCCGCTACTTCCGGACATTTGTTCCCATCGCCCCCCGCTGCGTCTGACCGAGAGGGCGGTTGTCCGTTTCCCGACGGCTGGGTCCGGCAGCAATCCACCGTGCCTACTCCTTGCCTCCCGCAGCTCCAACAGAAAAGTATCCGTGGACCGCGGCACTCTCTGGCGAAGTGTCCGGTCATTCCGCAGCTCCGGCAGGCGTCACGCACGTTGATCCTTGACTGTTCTAGTGAGGTTCCTGGGCATGGCTGGATATCATTGTTCCGGTTGGATAGCTGTGCTTCCTTAGGTGAGACCCACATGGTTGCTCGGGTGTCTGAGATTCTTGGCCTCGGGTTGGGTGGCTGGCGCTGTTCCTGGTAAGAGTTCCACTGGTTCCTCTCCTTTTCTCGTTCTCGCGTCATTTCATAGTTAATAGTGAGGGCGGTTGGTTCTCGCAGCGTTCGAAAATCGTTCCGCCTTACGAACAATTGGTATTCCGGTAGCAGATTTTCGTAGACCCGTTCTAGCTCCTGGGCCTCCGAATATCCCGCTCGACGCATCATAAGCCTGATGTCCACCATATACTCCTTGTAGGGCTCCCCCGCCTTCTGGTACCTGAGCCGGATCTCGTCTTCGAGCCTCTGAAAGTATCGTGGAGGCAGGAAGAAGTCCAGGAATTCCCGCCGGAATACCGTCCACGTTTCTCCCTGTAGCCTGCTCGTCCGGAACCAATCCTCGGCGGACCCTAGAAGTAGTTCGGGTATGGCCTGCGGCATGTCCCTCGTATCGATTCGGTAGCTGGTAGCTCTCTCCTCCAGGAGCTCGATGAACCGTAGTGAGTCCGAGGTTCCATCAAATGTTATCCCCCCAGCGTCGCATGCGGTCTGCTGTGTGAGCAAAAGCAGCGCCATCTTGCCTCGGTAACTGGTCGAACACTGGGAGTCTTCTGTCTGGACTTGCGGCTGCACCGAACTTGGCCTCGAGAGCTAGTAGAGGGGCGATGATATCGGAGGTGTGGTCCTTTCGGTTGATGAACGTTGATAACCGGGCTCGCAACTCCTCCACGGTGCCCTCGCGTTCGAAACCAAATTCGTCTGCCATCGCTTCCAGCTCTGCCTTTCGGCGAAAAGCGACCCATCGAAGTCCCACCATGGCTTGTTGTTGATCCTTGCTGTTGTCCCTTGCTGGTTACTCCTTGTTGTTGATCCTTGCTGATGATCCTTGCTGTTGATCCTTGCTGCTGATCCTTGCTGCTGATCCTTGCTGCTGATCCTTGCTGTTGATCCTTGCTTTAAACAATTCACTTTAACTTATTAATAGAGCTCAACTTTTGACGATTGAGCTGTGCTTGCCTCGAAGGCCGGGACCTGACTGATCTGTCGCTGGCAGTCGTCCTTATATACCCAACTGGGTAACGGTACACGGCTTCGACGCTCTGCGGCAGCACAGTCGACGCGCTCGGCTCTGATTACCCCCCGATGGCGATCCGGCAGTTCCCCGCTCCCCTTGGTCGTTAGGGAGACAGCCTAGCGGTGATTGTCTCGTCGTTGTTTTTTGTTTTTTGTCTTTGTCTGGTCCTGTCTGTCTCCTTGCATCGACTTAATCCTATCCTTGCTAAAACTAACTCTTGCTTAAATCCTAAACCTTGCTAAAACCTACTTCCTCCGTACTTCTCGTCCGTCCCTGTTCTATGTCCTCGTCTATGTCCCGGTCTCTGTACTAGTTTTCTTTTTTTTTTTTTTTTCCTCCGTCGCTCCGGTCTGCCTCGCTCTTTCTGAGGTAGCTACTCTGCCTTCTGTCGCGATTCTCTGCCTTCTTGGCACATAAAATATAAGTGTGTGCGTCGGCATGCACGTACTTGCGACTCTGCCGCCACACTGTCCTTGACTGTCATCTCGGACCCATACGTGGTTCTTTAAGCCACGGAGATGGAATCCCCTCCAAAGAGCCTCAGGGTCCCTGCTCGGGCGCCACCTGTAAGGTAGCGTTCTAGGGCTGAGGTGGGCTCAGTCACGCCAGGGCTACCGTTACAAGTAATTTGTATTAGTGCTGAGACCCTGGACGAGGGGGGTGGTAAATATTCGGGTGCCGAGAGAGGAAAGACATGGTTTTTCAAGCGGCGGGGACGACTTGCAGGTGAGGTGCAGAGCGGGGTGGTCCGTCAGCCGCCAGTAACAGGGAAAATGCAGCATACCTAGTGTTCTCTTTTACAGTTTGAGAGCCTCAGGGCCGGGATGTTGACCGTCAGCTCTGAGACTTTCGCCCTGCGACTGTACTAGAAGCTTCACTGTATGCGATGGGTGTTAACCGTCGCCGCACCAGTGAAACTTCAGTACAGTGAGAACACACAGACATGCGGTACTCCCCTGCACCGATATCGCTGACTTTTCACACCTAAACACCTCTACACACTCTGCACCTACTCACACATATACGTACACCTATATGCACACCCCAAAGAAACACAAATACTTAAAATAAACATATAAAAACAAACCCACAGTCCATACTTTAACTATCCACGGTTGGCGACTCAAAAATGTCACCCAGCTGTTTGTAAGCGCCGCTCTTTGAGTGCGCGCATGTGCGGGCGTCTGTGCGCGTTTGCGCTCTCCAGCCGTTGAGCGAGCCGCTCAAGTGTGCGCTCATGCGTGGGTATCGGTGTGCGTGCGTATGTTCCCTCTCTTTCCAGTTGTTTGTGAGTGCCGCTCTTTGAGTGCGCGCATGTGCGTGTGTCTGTGTTCGTTTGCGCTCTCTCTCTCCAGCTGTTTGTGAGCGCCACTCTTTGAGTGCGCGCATGTGCGGGCGTCTGTGTGCGTTTGCGCTCTCCGAGAGCGAGCCTATACCCTGTGTTCATATTAGTGGGGTATATCTGTTTCCTAAGGAACTGTCTTCTGACTTACAAATAAATAATTCATTCTATTCATTTGGCTTCATTGCGACTCAAAAATGTCACCCTGTATGCGAGCGCCTCCAGCTTGAGTGGTTTTTGCCTCTGACAGCTGGGGCTCTCGCACCAAGTACCGTGGCCTTTTTCACTCAAAACAACGTTAACACTGCACTTTTGGTTTTTTCTTTCAGCTTATTTATTTCCTTTTTTTTTTTTTTGTTCTTATCTTACTTATATCCTATATACACTGTTTATTATTTCTAACACCCCATCCCTGCCTAGCACAGCATTCTGTTTTCCTAAATTCCCTTAGGATTTGCGTTTCCCTGCCTGGTGCCACGGTGTGGCTCGCTCACCTTGTTTGTCTTTTTTGGCCCGGTTTTTTGTCTTCTTGTGGGTGTTTTCTCCTGGCTGTTCACTTCCTTGGTGCCGTCGCTGATCCTCTCCCACTCGTCTTCGATGTCAACTTCGTCGTCTTCTTCCTCTTGGCTCGTTCGACACTTCTAGCACTTGCACTGGCACTTCTGCTCCCTTTCAGGGTCACTGTTCGACTCCTTTTCCACTCATCTCCTTTGCCGGCGCTCATCTGCATTTTGCCGGTTTCACTCAAAAACCCTGTTGCTTCTGTCGCCTTTCGTTTTGAGTGCTTGAGTGCATGCACTGTTAATGGACGTGCGTGACGTGCGCGTGCGCTCATGTGTGGGCTGTTTGTAAGCTGTTTGTAAGCGCCGCTCTTTGAGTGCGCGCATGTGCGGGCGTCTGTGTGCGTTTGCGCTCTCCAGCCGTTGAACGAGCCGCTCAAGTGTGCGCTCATGCGTGGGTATCGGTGTGCGTGCGTATGTTCCCCTCTCTTTCCAGTTGTTTGTGAGTGCCGCTCTTTGAGTGCGCGCATGTGCGTGTGTCTGTGTTCGTTTGCGCTCTCTCTCTCTCCAGCTGTTTGTGAGCGCCACTCTTTGAGTGCGCGCATGTGCGGGCGTCTGTGTGCGTTTGCGCTCTCCGAGAGCGAGCCTATACCCTGTGTTCATATTAGTGGGGTATATCTGTTTCCTAAGGAACTGTCTTCTGACTTACAACTAAATAATTCATTCTATTTCATTTGGCTTCATTGCCCTAACCACTAAAAAAACAATAACTAAATAACTACTATGGCTCCTATTCCATTTGGCTTCATTGCCCTAACCACTAAAAAACAATTGTCTAACTTATAACTAAATAATTACTATGGCTATGACTCAGTTTGATGGCTCCATTGCCCTAAAGAAGAATAATTAAACATAATTTGTAAGTTTGTGGGAATCAGTTCTGAGTCCTCACAATACCATACCCAAAGATTTTGTAAAAATAATGAAAGCTTGCGAAATTCGAATGGAAATGCTACACTAAGATCATATATAGTAGATATTTTAAACCTAATTAAAAAGGAAATTAAATTAAGAGAAAAAGAAACGTCCAGCTCGATGAAGACTTCGGCTCCATGGCAGTGAACGAGAGCCCTCGTGGCACTCCACAACGGTGAGGTTAGGCACGCTTTGGTTTACAGCTGACCACGTGCATTCAGTTGTACAGATACACAGAAAATTATAATATTAATTTAGTTTTGAATATCCATGAGTCCGTGGAAGGTTCCTTTGGTGACGATGTCAAACATGCGCCAACGCCGTCGCTCGGCAGGAAGACTCAGCACGTGGTGCTGCTGAAGATTATGTTTGCTATTTTTAGGCCATGGATTTTAAAAAATTCATGGACTATTGTGTTTGTCGGAACGGAATTGTGCGTAACAGGTAGAAGGAGGCATCTCCGACCCCATAAACTATATATATTCTGAATCAGTATCAGTAGCCGAGTCGATTGAGCCATGTCTGTCTGTCCATCTGTCTGTCTGTATGAACACCTGGATCTCAGAAAGTATAAGAGCTAGAGTCATCAAATTTTGCGACAACATACGTATATATTGCAGTGTCTCAAAGTTTTTTTAAAATTTGGACACGCCCCTTCCCGCCTTCGTAAATCAGTAATAACTATTTAAAAACTACAATATTAGCTCAACAACCAAAGTTGTATATCTTACATGACAAATACTTTGTCACGGGCGATATGTGAAAATTTCATTTAAATCGGACTATTAATAAGTGAGATATGATACGAATTAAACTCACTTTGAACATACATTTATACTTAAGCAGACCTAATTTACGCAAGCATACCGAAGTTCAAATCTAGCGTCAGACACACAGCATTTTAAACATTTTATTTGCATTGTATGGTAACAAAATTGGTTGACAATGCAGCTTTGCCGATAGGCCAAGGAGTGAGGCAATGGCCGAGTGGTTAGAGTGGCGGACGGCTGTGAGAGAGTGGGTGTGTTCAACTCCCGGTTGAGGCGGGTGCGAATTTTCATTTATTAATTACTTATTATTTTATTTTATTTTTTTTTATTTATTTCATTCTAATAATATTCGGGCGGCGATTCCATACCGTTAAAATTTTTATTACGGTATAATATGATATAATAATGATATAATATTAGTCAGCACCTGACTGTAGCGTTAGTATGTTTTATTTTAAAGCACAACCCTTATCATCCCACGTATTCATAATTTGTTTTGTCCAGAGGGCTTGCGTTCTTCCTGTCACTGATTAGGCATTCTTTATTTTGTCCATCCTCAGCGACGCAATATCAAGAAAATTTTGGCGTGGTGTTGTCCAAAAATTTGTTGGAGGCCGATAAGCCGGTATATTTTACAATTTCTGTTCGCACTTATTTATATGTCATTTGATTTTCTGGCATCAGATGGCTCAGATTTAATAAAGTTTTAAGTGACTTGAAAAAGATGAAGACGTCTGTTCGCTTTGCGTGTCAAGACGGAAGAGAGAGTTCTTCTTGGTATTATGGCGATGCACGCGCTTTTTTCTCCTGCAGTGCTGCAAAATGCAGTCCAGTGACCCCTGCCACTTTTTGATTGCCAAAAATATTTTACGAAAGTTATCGAATAATTGCATTAGTCCAATGAACTGCCAGATCAACGCTATCAATAAAAGTGTGATCCATCTTGTCCCTGCGACTAAAAATGAAAACAAAGAAAAGTTGCGACACTTTTACCAGATATCTTTGGCATGGAATTTCCCACAGCCAAGCATTCCAGCTCCGTAACTGTATAATTACGCTGCGCTTTATTTAGTTTCTTCGACATGAATGAAATTGGTCAGTCACAACCTGATTCATCACATTGAGAAAGAACCGCACCTACTCCAATGCAATGAAGCATCACATTGTACAATGAAGGGCTTGTCGTAATTGGGGTGTATAAGACAAGGAGCAGAACACAGTTTCAGTTTAATTTCTTCAAACGATTTTTGAGCCTGATCATTCCAAG
The DNA here is from genome assembly GCA_018901815.1 of Zaprionus lachaisei. Lineage (NCBI taxonomy): Eukaryota > Metazoa > Arthropoda > Insecta > Diptera > Drosophilidae > Zaprionus > Zaprionus lachaisei. The sequence continues at coordinate 30,882 of JAEIFI010000287.1, forward strand.
CAAAGGATTTGCCACGTAACAACTCTGTAAGCGGAAGTATGACTGACGAATAGTTAGAAATAAAACGTTGGTACCAATCAGTCATGCCAAGAAAACGCCGTAATTGCTTTTACGTTTTCGGAATTGGGAATCCGCTAACCGCATTGATTTTATTTGGGTTTACGTGAAGCGTACCCTCACCTACTATATAACCCAAATAATCGACTTTTTTAAGACAAAATTAGCTTTTGGAACGTTTATCGTTAATCCAGCTTCTCTTAAATGTGTTGCTACTTGCGAGAGATGCAAGAGATGCTCTTCAAAATTAGCAGCAGATCATGCATATAAACTAGAACATGAGATTTAAGCTGATATGGAATAACCAAATCCATAAGCCGGCACATGGTGTGTGGCGCATTGGTTAAACCGAATGGCATTCTTTTAAACTGATACAGCGGACGATTTGGAACGGTGAATGCAGTTTTGGTCTGGATTCTTTGTCTACGAGAATTTGCCAAAAGGCGTCTTTTAAATCATTTAAAAGGAAAGTCCGTCCATTATGGGAATTGAATACGCTTTGACAGTGACTGCATTAAGTTTACGCGCATCTAGGCAAAATCGTATCTTGCCTGGTTTAATATGGAGCGTCACGGGAGATGACCAAGATGACGAAGGAGCTTCCTCAATGACGTCTGATTTAATCATGCGTTCAATTTCGAGACAAAGCAATTTTTTTTTGGCTGGAGACAAAGGGTAAAATCTTTGTTTGATTGGCTTTGCATCCGCAGTGTCAATGCTGTGCTCGATCAATTTAGTTAGAACAATTCCTTCTTTGTCAAAGGACGGAAAAAAATCTGCCACAGACTGCAATTTGCTCTTTTGTGATGCTGTTAAATCCATCATTGGTGAATCTTCAGATTGTTCATAAGTTATCTGATCAATTTTTATCGCAGAATTTATGGATATACCAAACTTGTCCCAAAAAGCCATGCCGCAAATTACGTTCTCTTTTATTGAAGGCACAACTAGAAACTCAAAATCAGATTTGATTGAATTATAAGTTAACGGGACAGTAATAGTACCAGCAACGGCTTGGGTTTGACCGTCTGCAGTACGGACTGAAGAATTTAATTTGTGAAAGACAGAATTAGTTAATACTACGTTTAAAGCTAAGGAACCACTTATAACGTTTTTATTCGCTCTACTGTCTAAGAGAGCTAAAACAGATTCGCCGAGCATGTCAACATTAGTGAAAGGTCGAATATCATGCATTTTGTTAACTATAGCCGAAATCATATGTTTGCGAAGCTGTCGTTTACGCTTCCAAAATTCTCTAATCCGAGCTGATGAACGAGATTTTACAGAACGTATTGAATTGACATTAAACAATTCCGATCGCCGTTTTAAGTAATGTTCTAAACGCAAATGGTATGGTTTGGTCCGAATGGATGGTAGTAAGTCTGGTGATTTTAAAGGCATGTCTGGGAATTTGATGCAATGGCTTATATCTGAAACTAAGGATGGACATCCACTTTCGGATTTGGGTGGATGCCCTGAGGCAGGTTTTCTGATGGTGGATTACATTTCGAACAGTTGGGCTTGTATGTATTTACTTTACCACAACCGTAGCAGAATAAGCGACGAGACTTGCTCATGTTTTTATTCTTCATTGAGGTTGTGACGAACCTCTGCAACGATATCAACATCCGCCATTGGTTCTCGAAGAGAATCGGCAATAGCGAGTATTGAATCCAAGAATTCATCAAAACTCTCATTCGGTTTTTGCCTTCGCCGGCGCATAAAGCTTTTGATTTCAAGGTCAGATCTTTGATAATTTGAAATAATTGGCATGTTTTAATTATTCATTTGTTTATTTTGTGGATTGTTTTTTATCTTGATTGAATTTGGGACTGATTTAAGATTATCTTTACTTGAGGTTGGTACCTCATAAAGACCGTTTTCTTACAATGTTTATAAGCGACCGTAAGTTTGGAATATTGCAATTAATTATTCTGAATTAAATGTTCAATACTGGTTTAATTAACCTAGTAAAAGGTAATTTCTGAAATATTAATTTCTACTTTTAATTGACCTATTAATATTTGAGGTTTTTTCTCGGCTTCCTTTAGGAATTGAAGAATGTTACCTTAATATTGTGTGCTCCGGAATTCCTCCAATAGTTGATGGTTTGGTGTCTGGGGTTTGTAGTTTAGTATCAGTTGAGTCCTTAGTATCGTCCAGCTGGTGAGGTTGGTCACTCTAAGGGTACGGATGTCGTCACCACTGATATTTCGCCCGATGTGCCCGACAATAACTAGTTTCTGCCGTTCTTCTGTTGTCTGGTAAAGTACCACGATGAAATCGAATCGACTGATAAAAGTATACAAATTGAAAAGTTCCACAGCATGTATTTATCTCTTGACTTGAAGGTTCGAGTCAGACAGTACTATTTGGTTGTGGACCTGATACCGCCATTGTAACAAAGTTGTGTTGGTTTATGTCGGTGTAAATTTTCGCTTGGGTTGTTAATTGGTTCGTGTCTTAGTTGACACTGCTGGTTCAAGTCACAGTAACGTAATTTGGGATGTGAATTGGTAAGCGTTGGTTTCCACAGCGTTTTTGAATTCACTGCTAGTTGGTTTTAAGTTTTGCTTGAGATGGGATGTTTTGGGATGTTTGTTGATTTCAGTCTTGGATTACACTGCTTGTTGAGTTCTGTTTATTGCTCGTTGGGCTTACTGCTTCTTGAGCTCACTGCTTGTTGAGGGCACTACTTGTTGAGGGCACTGCTCGTTGATGAGTTTACTGCTTGTTGAGTTCAATGCTTGTTGAATTCAATTCTTGTTGAGTGTACTGCTTGTTGAGGCTACTGCTGTTGAGTTAACTGCTTGTCGAGTTCACTGCTTGTTGAGTTAACTGCACTTTGAATTCACTTATTTACATAATGAACTTTAGCCTTAAGTTTGGTCTTTTCTTTCTTTGATTAAAGGTAAACTTATGAGGTAAGCTTGGCTGTTTCGCTTTGTTTTAGAGTAACCTCTACGGATTTATTACCCTGTCAAAAGCGTCTTCTTAAAAATATTAAGTTGTTTCACAAAAATTCGGTTGATTAGTGTAGTGATTGCTTAATAATATAAAATAAATATATAATCCGAAAGCGAAAGAGACCCTCTGTGCGATGCAAGATACCTCAAACATATATTGTGATTTATTTATTTTAATTTTATTTTAATAAAAACCATAAATTAATAATAGAATTTTGAGCCAAAACTAGCGCTCAGCGTCAGTGTGAGCAAGACGATCGCCGGCTCTCAATTCAACGAAACAACGCGTCTTTTTGCTATATCTCCGCGACAACTGCAAACGCAGACAACGTGCGGTCAATAACCCATAGCCCGACGAACCTTTGTTTACCAACAAATCAAGAAAGAGCGAGCTCGTGCTCGCCCGCACTTTTAGCTCCGACACAAATCCCGCTATCTCCAACAATAACAGCTGCAGCAATATTCGACAGCGCGCTCAATTTCATCGTTTCTCCCGCTCACGCTCCCACTGAGTCAGCGAAAACAAAAGTGCAAGAACCAAACGGTAATGCTGCACTACAAGCAAAACAAAACGCAAACAATAAAGGTGGGTTGACCTTGCAGATTGGAATGGACCACTACATTACAATCAAGAGAAAACTTAGACCTCAAAATTGCGAAATAGGAAACAAGCCGAAAAATATAAGCGAAAATACCACCTTGATCAATAATGTAGCGCCCGGAAATACCAACATATTCTCTTTGCTGGCAGATACCACTGACGAAGTGCCGCGAAGTACTATTAGTTAAATCAAACTTCAAAAGAAAACGGAGGAAAACTAGAGAAAGGTCACCAACTCCAATCACTGTCAAGCTAATAAACAAAATGCAAGCGCAAAAAAAGTGCGGTAACTGTGGGGGTAATCACACAGAAAACTACAGAGGCTGTCCAATCTACAAAGCGCTGAAAAGCCGTCTTCACAAAAGAATGAACACGGCTCGGGCACATCAAGGATTAGCTTCGCTGACACCATCGGAATCAAATCCTAAAGTACACTTTTCCAAAGAAACAAGTTTCACTCCCTGGACTTTACCCAGCAGTAACAAGATAACATTTGCAAACATGTTAAAATCCAACCTAAAATTCCCCAACCACCACATGAAGTGCACACAAAGTTAGATACACAAGAAAACTATAGGCCATCTGAGAAGCAAGAAACAAAAACTGAAGCTATGATGCAACAGATTACAACAGAGCATGATGGAGTTTGACATTTACGCGTACCACCATCCAAGACATGATGCGTAATCAAAACCTTTAATACAAATGCTTGTATCCCAATAATCTAAATAAATAATGACTACCTACGCATAGCTACGTGGAATTGAGCTAGCTCAATTTCTACACGAGAAGCACATCGATGTAAGGCTTCTTTCGGAAACTCATCTTACAAGCAAACACAATTTTCAAATGAGAGACTACCTCTTCTGTGGTAAAAAACACCCCGATGGTAAAGCACACGGTGGGACCGGCATACTTATAAGGAACCGTATGAAGCACCACTTTTACTTAAATCAAATTACCACTTTAAAATCAAAAACAGAGTTTAGGGTGTTATACAATATATTAGTTGCAACTGACAGATCACTTAATTTATAAAAATCAGACCAATCATAATGTGAAATTAAAGAATTTAGATTTTCAAAGTCTGCTTTCTTAAAGCAGCTCACGCGATTACACGGCCTTTTACTTTTATCCACAATACTAATACCCAAGTCGAAATTCACTTCGAAAGTGGGATATTAAGGATCATCCGGTAGGGAAGGGGGTTGTAATCTGTCTACAATCACCTTGGAAGGATCAGAGGTGAAACATAAATCAAGCAATCTGTTCAGAAAGTTTTTGACATGATTGACCTGCGACAAAGACATGTCAAACAAACCGTCAAATAAGTCATGTTGCCGGGAAAGCAAAAGGAAGTTTTCTTCAGCATTAGATGTCCAATTACATTCTGGGATATTAAAGGACTATGAAGTGATCTCTGTCTGATAACAGGTTAAAAATAGTTTTAATTGTTCGAACGTCGGCGAGTGCAGACGTGTTTTTTTTCAGCTACGAATAGCAAATTCTAAAACTACAACAAACAATTATTGACTATAGTAATTATTTACTAAGATAAATAATTATTCCATATTGTTCTGGTAATTGTTATATTTGGACTTAGAACAATGAATCAAAACGACGTACGCACTCAGCGACAATGTGAACAAGACGAGCGCCGGCTCTCTTTACAACGCAACAATGCATACTTTTCTTTCGTCTCGCCGCAAATCGATGAGAGAGCACTTTTACCCTCCGTGAACGACAGACCGCGTTCTTGCTCTCCCTCTCTGCCTGCTTCGGCCCACAAGTCGTGAAGCGAAGAGACCGCCTCTCCTATCCCGCTCCCCTCGCAGCACTAAACGACCACTCCGGGTTACTGTAACACTGCAATAACAAGTGCAGTGACCTGTCTAGCAACTGTCACTGCTACCACAACAACAACCTCGTCAGCGGCCCAACTAATTATTGCTGTGCCAACTGTAAATAAGTCAGCAACACCGACCATTGGCAACAACAATAATGCACGCAAAGAAGAACCAAAACAAAAGCAGAAGACGATTTCGGCTGTGCAGACTGGCATGGATTGCTACATCCAAATCAAGAGAAAACTCAGCCCGCAAAACAATAAGGCGGGTAATCATTCCAAAATCAATCGAGCCAACAGCGACAATGAAAACTCTGCAGTAAACAATTCAAACCGATATATATCTTGGCTGATTCTGCGACTGAACAACGCAACGAAACAACGGTAGGGGAACCAAAAAAGACCAGGCCTCCACCTATATTTATACGACAACAGAGTACAAACGCACTTGTTAATAAACTCGTTGCATTGGTGACAACAAATTCCACATTATCCCGCTCAAAAAAGGAAATATTCATGAAACAAAACTACAGATTCAAACAGTGTAACGGTTGAAGTGCGAATCATGAAGCAGAGCCGAACCACACTGGCTATCACTTTTAAACTTCAATATTCGACATTCGGATCAGGAATGATAGCGGACGGAATCCTCTTGTGCCATAGCTCTTTGGCGTGGGGTGGGTTGTTGCCATATTCCTTCTCCACATCTACACAACTGTATTATTTAGGATTCCTAACAGAAACTAAAAGGGAGACTTACTCCAAGAAATACAAGTGGGGTGTAACTAACGAAACAAACAAAAAAAATTAAATTCGGACTGCAATATGTAATCTTTGCGGGGTCAAAGGTGTTGTGCGACCTCGCTGTCTTTACCCACCCTACCATAATCTTCAATAAAAATACTAACGCTACAGTCAGGTGCTGACTGTATAAGGCCATGGATTATCATATTATACCGTAATAAAAATTTTAACGGTATGGAATCGCCGCCCGAATATTATTAGAATAAAATAAATAAAAAAAATAAAATAATATAATAAATAATTAATAAATAAAACTTCGCACCCGCCTTAAGCGGGAGTTGAACACACGCACTCTCTCACAACCGTCCGCCACATCTGGTGTTCCCCAGGGAAGCCATTTAGGTCCCCTGCTTTTTACACTTTTCATCAATGACCTTCCAATGGTCATACTTAACTTCCATACTCTCATGTATGCTGATGATGTCAAGCTTTGTTTTCAATTTAGAGACGACTCCTGTCATTTACGCCTTCAATCTGAGTTAAATTGTTTCTATTCTTGGTGTCGTGCAAATCTCCTTAATCTGAACAGCTCCAAATGCAAGCTGATGACATTCTCAGGAGCCTGTCCAAAGTACGTATCTTACTCTCTTTGTGGTTTTACCTTGGAAAGAATTTCCCTGGTTGATGATCTAGGTGTCCGTTGGACCGCAAACTCAAGTTTTGCGAACATATATCATCAATGGTTAATAAAGCTATGGGTGTGCTCGGCTTTATTAAGAGATGGTCTAAGGAGTTTGACGATCCTTACCTAACTAAGACTCTTTTTACCTCGGTTGTTCGTCCAATTCTAGAGTACGTATCATGTGTCTGGAGTCTTCAGTACACAGTTCACAAGGATCGCATTGAATCCGTACAGAAAAACTTTTTAATTTTTGCCTTGCGTGGCCTTAACTGGGATGTAAATTCAAGACTTCCTTCCTATCCTAGTAGACTTTTGTTACTAAATCTGCCTTCCCTAGCCAATCGTAGAACTATGCTTGATGTTTTATCTATTTCTAACCTTATACAAGGGGACATAGATAGTAACGACTTGCTTAGTCGACTACACTGTCCCTGGTAGAATCACCCGTAATTATCTTCCTCTAAAACTTTCCAATTGTAGCTCGAATTATGCCCTGCCTGAGCCTTTCAGGGTATTATGTTCGGACTATAATAAACTATATTACATTATCGCTAACAACAATAATTTTGTATCTTTCTTAAAAGTACAAATCCTTACCCACCTTTCTAGTAACTAGTTTAATATATACTTATCTTCTTTCTAGTAACAGTAGTAATTTTTAACTATCTGCATGTTTGAACATTCTAATCGCTATTTTGATTAGGTTTTGCTTACTAACACTAACTCTCCTGATCTGATTGGGTTTTTCCGGGTTTTCCCCAATCCTCTGCAACAAATGTTGGATCGGCTATTTCATTTTTTTATCCCAATGTAAACTCAATTCAATTAATTTCTTTTTCTTTCTTTTCTCACAGTTAAGATTTTACTTTTAACTTCAAATTATTAATTATAACTATTAATTGTTTTTTTCTTTACTTTTAAACAGTCGACTGACCTTAGTCCGACTATAAACTAATTAAATAAAAAAATTAAATAAAATAATAAAAAATGGCAAACGCGGGCCATTACACCACTCGATAATATTACTTCGTTAGATTTAATATTAGCGGGAATTAGCTGCGTATGTCTTTCGCATGAAAGGTGCCAATTTCTTTCCCTTGCAGATTCTCTAACTGATAATAACAATTTCCTAGCTTTTGGCGAACTCGGCATTTAACAAACTGTGGACCAAGTTTCGCATTAAAGTTGAGAAAACTTGCTTTGCGCAAAGCTACGGCAATATATTTCCTGTCCTTCTTTAAAGGAGACAAGCTTCTGTCTTAAATTGTACTGAGTGGCATTTCGCTCATGCGCGCGCCGGATATTGACTTGTATGTTCTTCCTTAACAGTGCTAAATTATCATCTCTCGACATGGGCACTATTGGCTCCTCCAGCAGTGACAATTCTTTTAACAGCTTATAATCGGATCCATGAGTTATCGTTGATCATGCTTCAAATACGATCGAACAGCAGCCAATAATGAACGATTAACTCGCTCTGCCGCATTACTCTGCGGTGAGTAAAGAGCTGTATAGACATGTTTAATGCCAAGTTCTGTCAAGAACCCATTAAAATCGGCAGCCTTAAATTGGCTGCCATTATCACTACGATAATTTCGGGAACTCCAAAACAATGAAAAATATTGTTCAACAGATTAACAATTCAACAATAATTCTTTATCTTGCTTAAAAGTACAAATCCTTACCCACCTTTCTAGAAACTAGTTTAATATATACCATCGATGCTTGGTAAAGAATAGGTTTCCTTTTTAGTGGCGTCGTTCAGTTTAAGAGCATCCAAACATAGACGGACTTTATTGGTTTTTACAACCATCCGCATGGGAGAACTCCAAGGACTTGACGACGGTTCAATTACGTCCAAGCTCAGCATGCGATCAATTTCTTGATAAAGAAGTTTCTTTACGGCCGGACTGACAGGATAAAATCGCTGTTTGCATGGTTTCGCGTTACCAACGTCAATATGGTGCTCAATTAACGTGGTACGCCCTAGTGTTTCAGATATTTTCGGGAACAGATCTTTAATAACTGCCAATTGCTGAATCTGACAAGGACTCAAGGGATATGCATTTTCTACTGTTGATTCTCCTAATATTATCGCCTTATATTAGTCTTTGCTTAATGCTCGGAATGCCTTTGTAGCACATTGTAGTATTAAGCACACCTATAATTGGCTGAGTTTCCCCACCAGCAGTTTTCGCACTGGATCGTATAGGTTTATAATGAGGACTATGAGAAAAATCTTGTAGACAGCTCAGCACCTAGGCAGCTTATATTTGCACCGATATCTAACAAACCTTGTTCTGTAAACTCTAAAAAGGATACTTCAGCATAACTACGCAGATCCTTAGAGCAATTAAAAATTGAAGAAATTTGCATTTTACGATTTGTCTTAATTTCAGCATAGTAATTCTTAAGTCTTAATGTATGTTTACTAGGTTTATTTTCACTATAAAGCGTGGATCTCGGCTTCTTCCTGTAAGTTGTCTTCTACCTCTGAATTTTCCTTTTTTACTGCGCAAACTTGTCGACGCGCTACAGGTACATTCGGCTTGGCAGCTGATTTCATATGCCAGGTTTTCACTCATTTGAACGAACCGACGTAAGTGACCTACCGAATGAACTGCTTGAAATAACAATTTTTGACGAGTTTCTAGCAGCAGATTACCTTTCAAAATTTCAACTAACTCTTCATCTTCCACTCGAATGGAGGCCACTGTCTCATAAAAGGACGAAAATGATAATGATTCACCAGTCTTTTGTTTACGGGCTCGAATCAGCTCCATGCTCATAAAGTCAGAGCGGTGGTCTTCGTACTGTTGAGTGAGTGAGGTGACTCCATAAATAAATTCTTCTACTCCCCCAATCCTTCAACGGATCCATGAAAATGAACTCCCCATTTCTGTATTATGTCGACTGTCTGCCGAGACTGCAAGGAAGATACATTTGATGCGGGAGTTTCCCGTAGAACGGAAGTAACTGAAGCTTCACTCATTAATTGCCAAAGATGACATGACCCTTGTGACCGTTTGCTCAATCATTCCTTGTAATATTGTAGTCAACAGGCTGACTACGACGATTGTTTGTAGAACGGATGGGTCTGGTGGATCGAGGTGGTCTTCCTCTAACAGGTCTCTCAGAAACGGCTTCACCTTGATTGGTGCTTTGGCTAGCGTCTAATGCCGACGAATTTGCTCCAGTTGGATTCTCCAATGGAGGTTCTGGATGTCTAATTGGATTTTTCTGCTCAGCCATCGCCATGGTTTTGGCCAGGTTTCGGGTGGTCATACCTCGAGCAGCTGCAACAGTTTTAGAGTTCGAAGGAACTGGCAGAAATCTAGCTGGTGAACAATTGCCTACGACAACTCGAAGTTCCTCTCTATTTATTCCAACTCTGCATGTAAAACAATCAGAATTTTCGGTCAACCATGCCTCTATGCAGTTCTTATGGAAAACATGTTTACATGATAGTAAATAACACGGATGTGTGTTATCCATAACCGTTGAAGGGTACTATTGAACTGATTCCACTATTGTGTTTGCCTGGCTTAGTAAATCCCCATGTAAATGGGCGACCTTCGTTACCTTAACTAGTTCGAGCAAATGGTCTCACGTGAGATCTGAGCAAAACTCTGCCGATCATGCCAGTAGACGTGTCTCGTGAGAGGACCTCATTGGAAACAGACTGTGGTGGCATGGACCCGATTAGCTGATCCATTCAACACCTACACTCAAAACTCCCCAACTACCCATAACATAATTGTAAATTAGAACATAAAAAAAATACTAACGCTACAGTCAGGTGCTGACTGTATAAGGCCATGGATTATCATATTATACCGTAATAAAAATTTTAACGGTATGGAATCGCCGCCCGCATATTATTAGAATAAAATAAATAAAAAAAAAATTAAATAATATAATAAATAATTAATAAATGAAAATTTGCACCCGCCTCAACCGGGAGTTGAACACACGCACTCTCTCACAACCGTCCGCCACTCTAACCACTCGGCCATTGCCTCACTCCTTGGCCTATCGGCAAAGCTACATTGTCAACCAATTTTGTTACCATACAATGCAAATAAAAAGTTTAAAATGCTGTGTGGCTAGATTTGAACTTCGGTATGCTTGCGTAAATTAGGTCTGCTTAAGTATAAATGTATGTTCAAAGTGAGTTTAATTCGTATCATATCTCACTTATTAATAGTCCGATTTAAATGAAATTTTCACATAACGCCCGTGGCAAAGTATTTGTCATGTAAGATATACAACTTTGGTTGTTGATCTAATATTGTAGTTTTTAAATAGTTATTACTGATTTACGGAGGCGGGAAGGGGCGTGTCCAAATTTTAAAAAAAACTTTGAGACACTGCAATATATACGTATGTTGTCGCAAAATTTGATGACTCTAGCTCTTATACTTTCTGAGATCCAGGTGTTCATACAGACAGACAGACGGACAGACAGACATGGCTCAATCGACTCGGCTACTGATACTGATTCAGAATATATATAGTTTATGGGGTCGGAGATGCCTCCTTCTGCCTGTTACGCACAATTCCGTTCCGACAAACACAATAGTCCATGAATTTTTTTTAAAATCCATGGCTTAAAAATAAGATAATATAATAAATAATTAATAAATGAAAATTCGCACCCGCCTCAACCGGGAGTTGAACACACGCACTCTCTCACAGCCGTCCGCCACTCTAACCACTCGGCCATTGCCTCACTCCTTGACCCATCGGCAAAGCTGCATTGTCAACCAATTTTGTTACCATACAATGCAATTAAAAAGTTTAAAATGCTGTGTGTCTGACGCGGTATGGAATCGCCGCCCGAATATTATTAGAATAAAATAAATAAAATAAAATAATAAGTAATTAATAAATGAAAATTTGCACCCGCCTCAACCGGGAGTTGAACACACGCACTCTCTCACAACCGTCCGCCACTCTAACCACTCGGCCATTACCTCACTCCTTGGCCTATCGGCAAAGTGCATTGTCAACCAATTTTGTTACCATACAATGCAAATAAAAAGTTTAAAATGCTGTGTGGCTAAATTTGAACTTCGTTATGCTTGCGTAAATTAGGTCTGCTTAAATATAAATGTATGTTCAAAGTGAGTTTAATTCGTATCATATCTCACTTATTAATAGTCCGCTTTAAATGAAATTTTCACATAACGCCCGTGGCAAAGTATTTGTCATGTAAGATATACAACTTTGGTTGTTGAGCTAATATTGTAGTTTTTAAATAATTATTACTGATTTACGGAGGCGGGAAGGGGCGTGTCCAAATTTTAAAAAAACTTTGAGACACTGCAATATATACGTATGTTGTCGCAAAATTTGATGACTCTAGCTCTTATACTTTCTGAGATCCAGGTGTTCATACAGACAGACAGACGGACAGACAGACATGGCTCAATCGACTCGGCTACTGATACTGATTCAGAATATATATAGTTTATGGGGTCGGAGATGCCTCCTTCTGCCTGTTACGCACAATTCCGTTCCGACAAACATAATAGTCCATGAATTTTTTTAAAATCCATGGCTTAATGACACTATTGTAAAGCTCACAAACACACATGCCTAGTGTCATTTTTCAAGTCACAAACAACTCTTCCCCAACTGTTTGAAATCTTAACGATAAACAATTCTTCCTCAATTCAATTGATCACTGGGCGATAATAACTTGCCAAAATATTAAAAATAAATCATCTAAAGTAGGATAGAATTAAAGAAGAAAGTTTTTTTTGTAGGACCTCTAATATTTTCGGAGGCATGAAGAAATGAAAAGTTCAGTTTTTTGAAGACTTTGAATTTTTTGCATTTTTTTGCCGATGTAACGGCCAACGTGGGATGATTAACGGCAATTCGGCTTTTTTTGTTTAGGAGTAAACTCCGTAACAATAAGGTCAGTTGGCCAAAAGGAAGTAGCGCAAACGTCATTAAACTGTTCTACTGAAAGAAGAAATATCACGCTAAAATTTGAAATTGAATTTTTCAACTGTAAAGTTATTTAATGGCAGCCTTACGAGGATGTATGATTGTACATCTTCTATGGAAGTGTCCGGCGCCAAACGAGAGATAAACACCAATTTTTTGGGTTTTATCGCAATCAGAGGTTTTATACTCTGTGCCTGAGTAGCAGGCATTATTCCAGGAACAATTCCCTTTATGTTGCTGTTATTTCTCGTAATGGGAGTAGGCACAAGAGGAGCAAGAGGTTTAGGTGCAGTTAAAAGAGTAAGACGGTATAGGGGAGAGTAGGCTTAGAAGATCGGGAGAAGAAGCCTGAGAAGAAGGTAGGTTGGTGAGAATTCGTAGAGACCGAATCTAAAGGAACACTCAAAGGAACCGGTGTTTTGCTAGGAACCGTAAAGGCGTTAAATTTGGCCTTATCTTATAAAATCCAAGTTTGGCTTTGTTATGGATTTTCCGTAAATCGGATTCAGCCACACGATACGTTTCACACGACCATTTGAGACCAGTATTGGCGTGGACGGCATCCCTAAGCCGCACAGTTAAGCCAGAGCATTTTAAGTGACAAAAATTATCACAGAGCCAGCAACCAATGTAATCCCACTAAGGATCTGAAGAACAGAAGTAAATTGCTGCGGAGCACGACACCATGATTGTGGGAATTAATATGCCTTTAAAATGTAGGAGCCTACGAAGAGCAAATAGAAAACAGAGTAATGAAATAAATTTCTTGAGAGAGCAAGAAACAGTTACTGCGCCGAAACAGACAAGCATGCAAGTTCGACAATAAAACTGCAAAACTAGCGAGCACAACGAAGTAAACAAAACAACAACAGCTGTGACGTTTACAACAACAGCACTAAACAAAAACTTGACGCCAATGACGCGCAAGTGAAAAATTAAGAATATTAGTTTAAGAATTGACTAATAAAAGTATTAGTGTGTTACTTCTACGGTTGTACTTACAAGGTTAGCACTAATAAAATACCGCACTAATAATTACGCCGTTCAAGGATCTCAATCCAAGGTTCAGCACAGCTGGCATTACACCTCATAGACATTGAAAAGTGGCTCTCTGACTGGCGAGAGTAAACGAACAAAAATGCAAGCACGTGACGTTTACGCTAAACAGACAAGATTGCCCACCACTTTTGCTGAACAACATACCACTCCCGAGAGCAGATGAGGTAACGTACCTAGGAGTACACCTTGACAGAAGACTCAAATGGCACAGGCACATTGAAGCCAAAAAAATTCAACTTAAACTTAAAGCCAACAACTTACACTGGCTCATCAACGCTGGGTCTCCCCTCAGCCTATACCATAAGGTCTTACTCCGTATAGAAACCTATCTGGACCAATGGCTCTCAACTAAGAAACAACCAGTCATCAATGCAATTACGGAACTTAAAGAAAAACACCATAGCAAGCTTTTTTCGCACCCTAACCACCTAGCGAGAGGTCTAACACAGCTCAGCAGTCGCTCCCGTCTTCGTCGAAATGACCTACCATCCCAGCGAAGAAATTTTTAGGGTCGTATAATCGAGGAACATTTGGAAAAATAGAATAACTGTTCAAAAATATTCTATTGTTAAGAATTTTAAACTTATTGTTAGTTTAATTACAGGATAGTAGATATCCCAAATAATAAAAATAAGCCAACTGAAATAATAAAACTTTATTACCCAAATCACTTGTCATTTGTTTTTGGATTCTCCAATTACCCCTATTTTTATGGGAACCTCTATCTTTACGAGAGAACATATGTTCACAAAGCAACCTGGCAAAGCGGTACAACGCGCGTGCAATCTTAAGCTTATTGTTAGTATAAAAAAAGAAAAACTATTTCTCGCAGTCTGGTTAGACCTGAATGTCTGCCAGATCTGTCATCTGATCACTCGCCAGTTTTAATTCACCTCCGCCGGTACGTAGAAAACCTAAAACCACCCGACAGATCGACTTCATATAAAACAAACTGGCTAAGGTATAAAAAAAATATATATAAGTTCACACATTGAGCTAAGCCCAAAATTCAACACTGAGCTGCACAGGAACACTGGAATCTATTCTTACGGCAGCAGCTCGTACCGCAACACGTAAAATCATGAACGCTGCACTTATTCCGAATAAGAGTAACGTACATGCTGAGGAACTCGTCCACGAAAAACGACGTTTTGTTATTGTTAAGATTTTTAAACTTATTGTTAGTTCTTATACAAGAAGATTCAATAAATAAAAGTAAGTAAATTTACGTTAGCTAAGTTTCGACTAAACCTAAAAAACTCGAAAAATTGTAATGGAGGGTCATGTTTTTTGGCCTTCAAAATTTTAATCCGAACTCAAAACCAGCCAATCACGTCTAAATTTCAACCTAACCCAAAATTTTTTTAAAAACATCCAACATTTTGAACGGATTCGGACTAAGAAGGACAAAATACATTTCATCCGCATAGCGTATGCTTTTGGGGGATATTTTAAGGTTTTTCCGTTTTTTGAGGTTATGTCGACGTCCAAACGTGATGGCGAAATTCTGATCACGGATTCAGATTTAGCGACAATAAATACATATAACTGCATATGTCGCTTACGCAGATCATGAAACTTTTTTTTTTTGTGGGCCTGTGTAATTTATTATCCTACCGGCTGCGCTACTTACGTAATTAACAAATTGAGCTGAAGAAATGATCCGTTAACGCTGTAACAATATTAAATAAAGGAACGAGAACAAGAACGATTTCAATGTGCGTCTTTATTTTATAAATGCGCAAGATTGTATGTGCGGCGGGTTGTTAAGTTCTTGTTAGCATAATATGTTAGGCTAAGT
>JAEIFI010000290.1:0-87056 GCA_018901815.1 Zaprionus lachaisei
TTCGTTTATAATTCGTATTATTATTTGTATTATTATTCGTATTATTATTCGGGAATTTTTTATTCATTATAATTCGTATTATTATTCGTATTATTATTCATATTATTATTCGTATTGTTATTCGTATTTATTATTTGTATTATTACTCGTATTATTATTCGTATTATTATTCGTATTATTATTCTATTATTATTCATATTATTATTCGTATTATTATTCGTATTATTATTGTATTATTATTCGTATTATTATTCTTATTATTATTTATATTATTATTTTATTATTATTTATTATTATTATTATTCGTATTATTAGTATTATTATTCGAATTATTATTCGAATTATTATTCGTATTATTATTCGTATTATTATTCGTATTATTATTCGTATTATTATTCATATTATTATTCATATTATTATTCGTATTATTATTCATATTATTATTCGTATTATTATTCGTATTATTATTTGTATTATTATTCGTATTATTATTCGTATTATTATTCGTATTATTATTCGTATTATTATTCGTATTATTATTCGTATTATTATTTAGTATTATTATTATTATTCGTATTATTATTCGTATTATTATTCGTATTATTATTCGTATTATTATTCGTATTATTATTCATATTATTATTCGTATTATTATTCATATTATTATTCGTATTATTATTTGTATTATTATTCGTATTATTATTCGTATTATTATTCATATTATTATTCGTATTATTATTCGTATTATTATTCGTATTATTATTCGTATTATTATTCGTATTATTATTCGTATTATTATTATTCGTATTATTATTCGTATTATTATTCGTATTATTATTATTCGTATTATTATTCGTATTATTATTCGTATTATTATTCGTATTATTATTCGTATTATTATTCGTATTATTATTCGTATTATTATTCGTATTATTATTCGATATTATTATTCGTATTATTATTCGTATTATTATTCGTATTATTATTTGTATTATTATTCGTATTATTATTCGTATTATTATTCGTATTATTATTCGTATTATTATTCGTATTATTATTCGTATTATTATTCGTATTATTATTCGTATTATTATTCGTATTATTATTCGTATTATTATTCGTATTATTATTCGTATTATTATTCGTATTATTATTCGTATTATTATTCGTATTATTATTCGTATTATTATTCGTATTATTATTCGTATTATTATTCGTATTATTATTCTTATTATTATTATTCGTATTATTATTCGTATTATTATTCGTATTATTATTCGTATTATTATTCGTATTATTATTTATTATTATTCGTATTATTATTCGTATTATTATTCATATTATTATTCGTATTATTATTCGTATTATTATTCGTATTATTATTCGTATTATTATTCGTATTATTATTCGTATTATTATTCGTATTATTATTCGTATTATTATTATTATTATTCGTATTATTATTCGTATTATTATTCGTATTATTATTCGTATTATTATTCGTATTATTATTCGTATTATTATTCGTATTATTATTCGTATTATTATTCGTATTATTATTCGTATTATTATTCGTATTATTATTCGTATTATTATTCGTATTATTATTCGTATTATTATTTGTATTATTATTCGTATTATTATTCGTATTATTATTATTATTATTCTATTATTATTATTATTATTCGTATTATTATTCATATTATTATTCGTATTATTATTCGTATTATTATTCGTATTATTATTCGTATTATTATTCGTATTATTATTCGTATTATTATTCGTATTATTATTCGTATTATTATTCGTATTATTATTCGTATTATTATTCGTATTATTATTCGTATTATTATTCGTATTATTATTCGTATTATTATTCGTATTATTATTCGTATTATTATTCGTATTATTATTCATATTATTATTCGTATTATTATTCATATTATTATTCGTATTATTATTCGTATTATTATTCGTATTATTATTCGTATTATTATTCGTATTATTATTCGTATTATTATTCGTATTATTATTCGTATTATTATTCGTATTATTATTCGTATTATTATTCGTATTATTATTCGTATTATTATTCGTATTATTATTCGTATTATTATTCGTATTATTATTCGTATTATTATTCGTATTATTATTCGTATTATTATTCGTATTATTATTCGTATTATTATTCGTATTATTATTCGTATTATTATTCGTATTATTATTTTTATTATTATTCGTATTATTATTCGTATTATTATTCGTATTATTATTCGTATTATTATTCGTATTATTATTCGTATTATTATTTATTATTATTCGTATTATTATTCGTATTATTATTCGTATTATTATTCGTATTATTATTCGTATTATTATTCGTATTATTATTCGTATTATTATTCGTATTATTATTCGTATTATTATTCGTATTATTATTCGTATTATTATTCGTATTATTATTCGTATTATTATTCGTATTATTATTCGTATTATTATTCGTATTATTATTCGTATTATTATTCGTATTATTATTCGTATTATTATTCGTATTATTATTCGTATTATTATTCGTATTATTATTCGTATTATTATTCGTATTATTATTCGTATTATTATTCGTATTATTATTATTATTATTATTATTATTATTAGTATTATTATTCGTATTATTATTCGTATTATTATTCGTATTATTATTCGTATTATTATTCGTATTATTATTCGTATTATTATTCGTATTATTATTCGTATTATTATTCGTATTATTATTCGTATTATTATTCGTATTATTATTCGTATTATTATTCGTATTATTATTCGTATTATTATTATTATTTATTATTATTTATTATTCGTATTATTATTCATATTATTATTATTTATTATTATTCGTATTATTATTCGTATTATTATTCGTATTATTATTATTATTATTATTATTCGTATTATTATTCGTATTATTATTCGTATTATTATTCGTATTATTATTCGTATTATTATTCGTATTATTATTCGTATTATTATTCGTATTATTATTCGTATTATTATTCGTATTATTATTCGTATTATTATTCGTATTATTATTCGTATTATTATTCGTATTATTATTCGTATTATTATTCATTTATTATTTATTATTATTATTCGTATTATTATTCGTATTATTATTCGTATTATTATTCGTATTATTTATTATTATTCGTATTATTATTCGTATTATTATTCGTATTATTATTCGTATTATTATTCGTATTATTATTCGTATTATTATTTATTATTTATTATTATTATTCGTATTATTATTCGTATTATTATTCGTATTATTATTCGTATTATTATTCGTATTATTATTCGTATTATTATTCGTATTATTATTCGTATTATTATTCGTATTATTATTCGTATTATTATTCGTATTATTATTATTATTATTTATTATTCGTATTATTATTCGTATTATTATTCGTATTATTATTCGTATTATTTATTATTATTATTATTATTATTATTATTTATTATTCGTATTATTATTCGTATTATTATTCGTATTATTATTCGTATTATTATTCGTATTATTATTCGTATTATTATTCGTATTATTATTCGTATTATTATTCGTATTATTATTCGTATTATTATTCGTATTATTATTCGTATTATTATTCGTATTATTATTCGTATTATTATTCGTATTATTATTCGTATTATTATTCGTATTATTATTATTCGTATTATTATTCGTATTATTATTCGTATTATTATTCGT
The DNA here is from genome assembly GCA_018901815.1 of Zaprionus lachaisei. Lineage (NCBI taxonomy): Eukaryota > Metazoa > Arthropoda > Insecta > Diptera > Drosophilidae > Zaprionus > Zaprionus lachaisei. The sequence goes on from JAEIFI010000290.1 coordinate 3,770, forward strand.
ATTATTATTCATATTATTATTCGTATTATTATTCGTATTATTATTCGTATTATTATTCGTATTATTATTCGTATTATTATTCGTATTATTATTCGTATTATTATTCGTATTATTATTCGTATTATTATTTAGTATTATTATTCGTATTATTATTCGTATTATTATTTATTATTATTCGTATTATTATTCGTATTATTATTCGTATTATTATTCGTATTATTATTCGTATTATTATATTATTATTCGTATTATTATTCGTATTATTATTCGTATTATTATTTATTATTCGTATTATTATTCGTATTATTATTCGTATTATTATTCGTATTATTATTCGTATTATTATTCGTATTATTATTCGTATTATTATTCGTATTATTATTCGTATTATTATTCGTATTATTATTCGTATTATTATTCGTATTATTATTCGTATTATTATTCGTATTATTATTCATATTATTATTCGTATTATTATTCGTATTATTATTATTATTTATTATTATTCGTATTATTATTCGTATTATTATTCGTATTATTATTCGTATTATTATTCGTATTATTATTCGTATTATTATTCGTATTATTATTCGTATTATTATTCATATTATTATTATTCGTATTATTATTCGTATTATTATTCGTATTATATTATTATTCGTATTATTATTCGTATTATTATTCGTATTATTATTCGTATTATTATTCGTATTATTATTCGTATTATTATTCGTATTATTATTCGTATTATTATTCGTATTATTATTCGTATTATTATTCGTATTATTATTCGTATTATTATTCGTATTATTATTTGTATTATTTATTATTCGTATTATTATTCGTATTATTATTCGTATTATTATTCGTATTATTATTCGTATTATTATTCGTATTATTATTCGTATTATTATTCGTATTATTATTCGTATTATTATTCGTATTATTATTCGTATTATTTTATTATTCGTATTATTATTTATTCGTATTATTATTTAATTATTATTATTCGTATTATTATTCGTATTATTATTCATATTATTATTAGTATTATTATTCGTATTATTATTCATATAATAATTTCATATGAAAATATTGTTTGAATAATAATAATAATAATAATCGATTTTATTAATACTAATAATAATACGAATAATAATACGAATAATAATACGAATAATAATACGAATAATAATACGAATAATAATATACGAATAATAATACGAATAATAATACGAATAATAATACGAATAATAATAATCAAATAATAATACGAATAATCCAATAATAATACGAATAATAATACGAATAATACTACGAATAATGAATACGAATAATAATACGAATAATAATACGAATAATAATACGAATAATAATACGAATAATAATAATAATAATAATAATACGAATAATAATACGAATAATAATATGAATAATAATTCGAATAATAATACGAATTATAATACGAATAATAATACGAATAATAATACGAATAATAATACGAATATATACGAATAATAATTTGAATAATAATACGAATAATTAATACGAATAATAATACGAATTATTAATTAATAATCGAATAATAATAAGAATAATAATACGAATAATAATAAGAATAATATTACGAATAATAATACGAATAATAATACGAATAATAATAATATCGAATAATATACAAGAATAATAATATGAATAATAATACGAATAATAATACGAATAATAAGTACGAATAATAATACGAATAATAATACGAATAATAATACGAATAATAATGACGAATAATAATACGAATAATAATACGAATAATAATACGAATAATAATACGAATAATAATACGAATAATAATACGAATAATAATACGAATAATAATACGAATAATAATACGAATAATAATACGAATAATAATACGAATAATATATGAATAATAATACGAATAATAATACGAATAATAATACGAATAATAATACGAATAATAATACGAATAATAATACGAATAATAATACGAATAATAATATGAATAATAATACGAATAATAATACGAATAATAATACGAATAATAATACGAATAATAATACGAATAATAATACGAATAATAATACGAATAATAATACGAATAATAATACGAATAATAATACGAATAATAATAATAATAATACGAATAATAATACGAATAATAATAATATGAATAATAATACGAATAATAATACGAATAATAATACGAATAATAATAATACGAATAATAATACGAATAATAATACGAATAATAATACGAATAATAATACGAATAATAATACGAATAATAATACGAATAATAATACGAATAATAATACGAATAATAATACGAATAATAATACGAATAATAATACTGAATAATAATACGAATAATAATACGAATAATAATACGAATAATAATACGAATAATAATACGAATAATAATACGAATAATAATACGAATAATAATACGAATAATAAATGAATAATAATACGAATAATAATACGAATAATAATACGAATAATAATATGAATAATAATACGAATATTTATAAATAATAATAATAATACAAATAATATATGAATAATACGAATATAAATAATACGAATAATAATAGTGCATGCACATGTATTCGGTCTTTCTTGCGCCTCATCGTAAGAATTTGGACATGAAGATCTATGTGTCCCATGTATGGATGTCTTGTATGGCGATATTTCCGCCAGTTTTAACTATGCTTCTATTTCATTCATCTTCTTAAGATCATTATGATGAATAATACCATGATAATGATCTAGAAACTCTTTTATTGTTACGGAGTTCATGTTGTTTGTTTGTTTATTTGTTTGTATATATATATTTAGAGTTAGAGGAGTCTTCCTTCCTTAAAGTCTCGTTTTAAACTGAGCTTCAGTTTGAAGAAATAGGTGACTTTGTAAATAGTTTTTCTCTTCTAGCCTTTCTCTTTCCCTCTTTTCCTCTCTCCTCTGTCTGTAGGTAACTTCACCACCGTAACAAAGAAACTAATTTTTCTTTCTTGTGTGTTCTTTTTTCTTTATTTAATGTTTACATTTGACAAAGGTAGCTTATGTAAGAATTTTAAACGACGTAGAGTAATCGTGAAGGGTATCAACGACTTATGGCAAGCTGATTTAGTTGAAATGGGTTCATACACCTTGTCGAATAATGGGTTACGCTTCTAACTTTTATAGATTGTTTTTCAAAATATGCGTGGGGAAAAGCATTAAAAACAAAAAAGCTAAAGAAGTAGCACAGACAATGGAAAAAATTTTGAGGTCTGGTCGTGGTGCACTAAAAAATTTACAAACTGATAACGGAACTGTAGAATTCAGTTCCACATTTCCACACACATTTCAAAACATTAATGCGCCGTTATGAAATCAACCACTACTCTACATTCAGTTCCCTAAAGGCATCAATTGTTGAACGGTTTAATAGAAAACTGAAAGAACTTATGTGGCGTGAGTTCAGTTTTAATGGAGCATATAAATGGGTTCAAATATACAAACAACTAATTGATGTATATAATAATCGAAAGCATAGAACCATTCAAGGGAAACCAATTAATGTAACAAAGGGGAATGAAGAAAAAATTCTAAAGACAGCATATAAACACATAAAAATATTTATAGACAAAAAACTTGCGTTAAGGCGATCTTGTGTGTATAAGTAAATACAAACATGTATTTGAAAAGGGCTATACCCCCAAATTGGACAACAGAAATTTTTAGAATTCGGAAAATTCAAAGAACGTATCAAACTACATATTTACTCGATGACCTTAATGGAAACCCCATTGAAGGGGAATTTTATAAGCAAGAGATAAAAGAAAACCCGTTTCCCGCATACAAATCTGGTGGAAAAAATTTTGAAACAAAAAGGGGATAGAGTCTTTGTGCGTTGGCTGGGTTTCCCCACCTCTCAAGATAGTTGGGTGCACAAAAATGAAATATAATATTTACCCCACCACTTTAAACCAACATATATGTATATTAAATTTAAAACAATTTATATTGTATTTTTTTAAAATATTTCTTTAATTTCAAAATTTTCTTTATACAAACTTATACTAACAAAAAATGTTTTATTCTTAATCAAATTTAATATATTTAAATATCAATTGTTTTATTCTAAATCAGATTTTATATGTTTATAACAAATATTTTTAGCCATAATAAAATTTTATACATTTTATAAATATATATTGAATCAAAACAATTTTCTACTAAATTCTCTATTTTAATTAAAGTTTTTATTCAGCGCCACTTCAGCATAAAAATAAATTAACTTCCGAGTTCTCTTTTTAGGCCATGGATTTTAAAAAAATTCATGGTCTATTGTGTTTGTCGGAACGGAATTGTGCGTAACAGGCAGAAGGAGGCATCTCCGACCCCATAAACTATATATATTCTGAATCAGTATCAGTAGCCGAGTCGATTGAGCCATGTCTGTCTGTCCGTCTGTCTGTCTGTATGAACACCTGGATCTCAGAAAGTATAAAAGCTAGAGTCATCAAATTTTGCGACAACATACGTATATATTGCAGTGTCTCAAAGTTTTTTTAAAATTTGGACACGGCCCTTCCCGCCTCTGTAAATCAGTAATAACTATTTAAAAACTACAATATTAGTTCAACAACAAAGTTGTATTTGTCACATGACAAATACCTTGCCACGGGCGTTATGTGAAAATTTGATTTAAATCGGACTATTAATAAGTGAGATATGATACAAATTAAACTCACTTTGAACATACCATATATGTATACTTACATACCGAAGTTCAAATCCAGCATCAGACACACAGCATTTTAAATTTTTATTTGCATTGTATGGTAACAAAATTGGTTGACAATGCAGCTTTGCCGATAGTCCAAGGAGTGAGGCAATGGCCGAGTGGTTAGAGTGGCGGACGGCTGTGAGAGAGTGCGTGTGTTCAACTCCCGGTTGAGGCGGGTGCGAATTCTCATTTATTAATTATTTATTATATTATTTTTTTTACTTATTTTTTTTTTTTATTTATTTTATTCTAATATTCGGGCGGCGATTCCATACCGTTAACATTTTTATTACGGTATAATATGATAATCCATGGCCTTATACAGTCAGCACCTGACTGTAGCGTTAGTATTTTTAGTATTAAAGAAGTCTTCAAACCGAGTAGATTGCATTAGTGAACAAAAAAAAACACCTAATCAACAAAAACAACTAAACAGCTAAACAACAACAACAGTTAAACAGTTAAAGAATAAAAATAGTTAAAACAGTTAAACAATAACAACAGCTATACAGTTAAAGAATAAAAAATACTAACGCTACAGTCAGGTGCTGACTGTATAAGGCCATGGATTATCATATTATACCGTAATAAAAATTTTAACGGTATGGAATCGCCGCCCGAATATTATTAGAATAAAATAAATAGAAAAAAATAAAATAAAATAATAAATAAATAAAAATTCGCACCCGCCTCAACCGGGAGTTGAACACACGCACTCTCTCACAGCCGTCCGCCACTCTAACCACTCGGCCATTGCCTCACTCCTTGGCCTATCGGCAAAGCTGCATTGTCAACCAATTTTGTTACCATACAATGCAAATAAAAAAGTTTAAAATGATGTGTGTCTAGATTTGAACTTCGGTATGCTTGCGTAAATTAGGTCTGCTTAAGTATAAATGTATGTTCAAAGTGAGTTTAATTCGTATCATATCTCACTTATTAATAGTCCGATTTAAATGCAATTTTCACATAACGCCCGTGGCAAAGTATTTGTCATGTTAGATATACAACTTTGGTTGTTGGGCTAATATTGTAGTTTTTAAATAGTTATTACTGATTTACGGAGGGGGGAAGGGGCGTGTCCAAATTTTAAAAAAACTTTGAGACACTGCAATATATACGTATGTTGTCGCAAAATTTGATGACTCTAGCTCTTATACTTTCTGAGATCCAGGTGTTCATACAGACAGACAGACGGACAGACGGACAGACAGACATGGCTCAATCGACTCGGCTACTGATACTGATTCAGAATATATATAGTTTATGGGGTCGGAGATGCCTCCTTCTGCCTGTTACGCACAATTCCGTTCCGACAAACACAATAGTCCATGAATTTTTTTAAAATCCATGGCCTAAAAAAAGCTAATCAGCTAAGCAGTTAAACAATAAAATCAGCTAAACAACAACAACAGCTAAACAGTTAAAGAAAAACTACAATAGCTAAGCAGTTAAACAATAAAATCAGCTAAGCAGTTTAACAAAATCAGCTAAGCAGTTAAACAACAACAACAACAATAAAAATGGCTTTAAACGGAATCTTTTCAACAAAGGATTTGAATGAAATCGCTGCAGCTAGGGAGCAGCAGGAACAACGAGAGCAGATGAGATTAGCCTACGCTGCTCGTCAACGAGCCGGATTTAATAATATGAAACATTGTGTGCTCTGTAATGTGACTATTCAAAATAATATAAGTTGGTCACATCACACTCGTACAGAGCAGCACAAGAGACATGCTATTGAACCTGTTGATAACAGGATTTACAAAAACACTGATTTATTCAATGGAAGGATTCTTCAGTACCTGTATATCAACAGTAACGGAGGCTTGGTATTGCCTAAAGATTTTCTGCAGGAAGCAGGCGAGGCATTCCTTCATCATCTCTTCGGTGTGCTTGAAGCTCACACTTCCATAAAAGTGAATTTTGAGCTTTTCGCCGAATATGTTATGACAAAACAAGAGATTGAATACACGGAAGTGAAGTCTTTCCAATCTAAAATGGAAGTCTTCACCGTCAATTCTGATTTACAAGAATTGTACAAGGACGCATGCCGAAAAAATAATCTCACGAATGGATAATTTCCAAGAGAGGGATAGTGGATGGGCATTAACTCACATTATCCGTTTGGAAATGAATGTTAATAAGTATAAACCCATTAGAGGATCCTCCTTTATCGCACTACCCAAGAGTTTGAGTAGTAAAAAAGCAATTGTGAACGTTAAAAACAATGACGAATACTGTTTCAAATGGACAGTGATTGCTGCGATAAAGGAGGAAGATCAACATGCTGAAAGATGTGGATCATATGATGTGAGAGATATCTGAACACATAATCAAAGTAAACAATATTGTTTTGAACTTTGAAGGTTTAGAGTTCCCACTCAATCCTAAACATATTAACAAGTTTATGGATAAGAACCCGTTGATCAGTATAACAGTCTTTGGATATGATCTGGAAAAAGGAAATGTGATCGGACCCATCTTCTATCCCAAAGACGTCAAACAGCATCATATCAACATGTTGTTACTGGAAAGAGATGAGAAGGCTCACTACACATGGATTAGAAATCTTTCACGGTAAGTACATATAGAAAAAAATATAGATTTTAGTACTTATAATTATACTAATTTGATTTATATATTTTCTTCATAGATTGGTAACATCACAGACTGGGGCTCCCAAGTGCAGACAATGGTTCTGCAATATTTGTTCTGAACTATTCTAGGAGTGAGGCAACAGCCACTCGCCATCACGAGATCTGCAGCAAGAAGGTGTGCCAACTACCCACTGGAAAAAATACAGTTCTTCGTTATAAGAACTACCAGAAGGAAGTTAAGGTACCATTCGCCGTCTACGCTGATTTCGAAGCCATTCTTCAACCCAAGAATGAGACTGTGAGTGATAAAATGATAGACATTAATACACATTTACCAATTTCATATGCATACTTTATAAAGTGTGCATATGATAATGAGTTAAGTAGCTTTAAGTTAGAAACAAGTGTGAGGGCCAGTTCAGCATTTATAGATAGCTTAGTTGAAAATCTCACAAATATTTATGATAGGTATTTATCTAAAAATGTTCCTATTCAAATGTCTTTTGATGACGAAATTGAATTTCAGGAGACCAACAATTGTTTTATATGTGAACCTATTAGAAGATAGAGTTAGAGATCATTGTCATTTTACTGGTAAATTCAGGGGTGCTGCACACAATGCCTGCAACTTAAAATATAAAGTACCCTAATTTTATACCAGTATTTTTTCATAATTTCACTAGGTATGATTGTCACTTGTTTATTAACGAGTTGGCAAATATACCTGGACAACTTAGCGTAGTGCCCCTCAACAAGGAACAATATATTTCAGTTTCGAAATTTCTTCCAATGTCCGATGGAAAGAATTTAGAGATTCGTTTTCTAGATTCTTTCCGTTTCATGTCATCTTCGTTAGATAAATTAGCGTCTAACCTAGATGATTCACAAATGTCTACTACTAGGCAAATGTTTGAGTCCGAATCAATGTTTCAGTTGATGCGTAAAAAGGGTGTCTTTCCCTATGAACATTTAAGTTCAGTTGATAGACTTGAAGAAACTTCTCTACCACCAAGAGAAGGTTTTTACAGTAATTTAACTGAATCTGAATGTTCAGAAGAAAGCTATGCACATGCACTAGATGTCTGGAACAAGTTTTCATGTACAACTCTAAAAGATTACTTAGAGTTGTATTTGAAAACTGATGTTCTGCTATTGACAGACATCTTTGAAAACTTTAGACAATTATGTATTAGCATATACTCTCTAGACCCTGCTCAGTTTTTCACAACTCCAGGGTTATCTTGGGACGCCATGTTAAAAAGTACCAAGATTGAATTGGATCTTCTTACAGATATTGATATGTATAGATTCATTCAATCAGGTATACGTGGCGGTCTAGTACAATGTACCAAAAAATATACAAAAGCGAATAATAAATATCTACCGGAATATGATGAAACAAAAGATTCTTCATATCTGGTATATTTAGACGCTAATAATTTATATGGTTGGGCAATGTCACAGCCGTTACCATATGGTGGGTTCGAGTGGTTACCTCTAGATACTCTAGAAGACTTTGATGTCTTTAACATAGACGATGAGTCTAAATATGGTTATATTCTTGAGGTAGATCTAGAATACCCCTTTTCAATTCATAATAATCATAATGATCTTCCGTTTTGTCCGAAAAATAAAAAACCCACTCCCAATTCTCATGTTAAAAAGTTAATAGCTGACTCAGAACATAAGTCAAACTATGTTATCCATTACAGGACACTAAAACAGTGTCTAGAAAATGGATTAATTTTTAAAAAAATCCATTGAGGTGTACGATTCTTCCAAAAACCTGGGATGCACTCGTACGTTGATCTTAATACTTTTCATATAACGAATGCTATGAATTAGTTTGAAAAAGATTTTTTTAAAAGTCTAATAACGCAGTCTATGGCAAGACTATGGAAAACGTGGAGAAAAGGGTTAATGTGAAATTAATTACTGAATGGGAAAGTGCAACGCCAACCGATTCCTCTGGCCGCAAAAGAAATTGCGCACGCTCATTGATTGCCAAAATTAATTTTCATAGCGTGAAATATTTTAATGATAATTTTTGCGCATTCCAAATGCGTAAGTTAAATGTTTATTATGATAAACCTATTTATTTAGGGTTTGCTGTGCTTGACATTTCAAAATGGAAAATGTATGATTTTCATTATCAGTACATGAACCCAAAATTTGGAGAGTCTGTACGCCTAAACTATATGGATACAGACTCTTTCATATACACGATTAAAACTGATGATTTTTACGCTGATATACGTGAAGATCTTCCAATGAAATTTGATACATCAGATTATCATTCAGACCTCTTAAATAAATATAATTTTAGCAGCGTTAACAAGGAACGCTTAGGGTTTTTTAAAGATGAGTTGAATGGGAAGCCTATGAAAGCCTATTACGTTCAATAATGTATTCATTTCTTGGTCCTGGTGCTCGAGAAGTAAAAAAGTGAAAAGGGGTTAAGGAAAGTTGTGTTAAGCGAGTGGACCTTGCTGATTATAAAAAATGTTTAAATACTGGAAAAAAAACAAGTGGTACAATGTCATTGATTAGATCTGTTAACCATGTACTTAAAACAAGTACAATTTCAAAAATACTAACGCTACAGTCAGGTGCTGACTGTATAAGGCCATGGATTATCATATTATACCGTAATAAAAATGTTAACGGTATGGAATCGCCGCCCGAATATTAGAATAAAATAAATAAAAAAAATACTAACGCTACAGTCAGGTGCTGACTGTATAAGGCCATGGATTATCATATTATACCGTAATAAAAATTTTAACGGTATGGAATCGCCGCCCGAATATTATTAGAATAAAATAAATAAAAAAAAATAAAATAATATAATAAATAATTAATAAATGAAAATTCGCACCCGCCTCAACACCGGGAGTTGAACACACGCACTCTCTCACAGCCGTCTGCCACTCTAACCACTCGGCCATTGCCTCACTTCTTGACCCATCGGCAAAGCTGCATTGTCAACCAATTTTGTTACCATACAATGCAAATAAAAAGTTTAAAATGCTGTGTGTCTGATGCTGGATTTGAACTTCGGTATGTAAGTATACATATATGGTATGTTCAAAGTGAGTTTAATTTGTATCATATCTCACTTATTAATAGTCCGATTTAAATCAAATTTTCACATAACGCCCGTGGCAAGGTATTTGTCATGTGACAAATACAACTTTGTTGTTGAACTAATATTGTAGTTTTTAAATAGTTATTACTGATTTACAGAGGCGGGAGACACTGCAATATATACGTATGTTGTCGCAAAATTTGATGACTCTAGCTTTTATACTTTCTGAGATCCAGGTGTTCATACAGACAGACAGACGGACAGACAGACATGGCTCAATCGACTCGGCTACTGATACTGATTCAGAATATATATAGTTTATGGGGTCGGAGATGCCTCCTTCTGCCTGTTACGCACAATTCCGTTCCGACAAACACAATAGACCATGAATTTTTTTAAAATCCATGGCCTAAAAAGAGAACTCGGAAGTTAATTTATTTTATGCTGAAGTGGCGCTGAATAAAAACTTTAATTAAAATAGAGAATTTAGTAGAAAATTGTTTTGATTCAATATTTATTTATAAAATGTATAAAATTTTATTATGGCTAAAAATATTTGTTATAAACATATAAAATCTGATTTAGAATAAAACAATTGATATTTAAATATATTAAATTTGATTAAGAATAAAACATTTATTGTTAGTATAAGTTTGTATAAAGAAAATTTTGAAATTAAAGAAATATTTTAAAAAAATACAATATAAATTGTTTTAAATTTAATATACATATATGTTGGTTTAAAGTGGTGGGGTAAATATATATTTCATTTTTGTGCACCCAACTATCTTGAGAGGTGGGGAAACCCAGCCAACGCACAAAGACTCTATCCCCTTTTTGTTTCAAAATTTTTTCCACCAGATTTGTATGCGGGAAACGGGTTTTCTTTATCTCTTGCTTATAAAATTCCCCTTCAATGGGGTTTCCATTAAGGTCATCGAGTAAATATGTAGTTTGATACGTTCTTTGAATTTTCCGAATTCTAAAAATTTCTGTTGTCCAATTTGGGGTATAGCCCTTTTCAAATACATGTTTGTATTTACTTATACACACAAGATCGCCTTAACGCAAGTTTTTGTCTATAAATATTTTTATGTGTTTATATGCTGTCTTTAGAATTTTTTCTTCATTCCCCTTTTTTACATTAATTGGTTTCCCTTGAATGGTTCTATGCTTTCGATTATTATATACATCAATTAGTTGTTTGTATATTTGAACCCATTTATATGCTCCATTAAAACTGAACTCACGCCACATAAGTTCTTTCAGTTTTCTATTAAACCGTTCAACAATTGATGCCTTTAGGGAACTGAATGTAGAGTAGTGGTTGATTTCATAACGGCGCATTAATGTTTTGAAATGTGTATTATAGAATTCAGTTCCGTTATCAGTTTGTAAATTTTTTGGTGCACCACGACCAGACCTCAAAATTTTTTCCATTGTCTGTGCTACTTCTTTAGCTTTTTTTGTTTTTAATGCTTTTCCCCACGCATATTTTGAAAAACAATCTATAAAAGTTAGAAGCGTAACCCATTATTCGACAAGGTGTATGAACCCATTTCAACTAAATCAGCTTGCCATAAGTCGTTGATACCCTTCACGATTACTCTACGTCGTTTAAAATTCTTACATAAGCTACCTTTGTCAAATGTAAACATTAAATAAAGAAAAAAGAACACACAAGAAAGAAAAAATTAGTTTCTTTGTTACGGTGGTGAAGTTACCTACAGACAGAGGAGAGAGGAAAAGAGGGAAAGAGAAAGGCTAGAAGAGAAAAACTATTTACAAAGTCACCTATTTCTTCAAACTGAAGCTCAGTTTAAAACGAGACTTTAAGGAAGGAAGACTCCTCTAACTCTAAATATATATATACAAACAAATAAACAAACAAACAACATGAACTCCGTAACAATAAAAGAGTTTCTAGATCATTATCATGGTATTATTCATCATAATGATCTTAAGAAGATGAATGAAATAGAAGCATAGTTAAAACTGGCGGAAATATCGCCATACAAGACATCCATACATGGGACACATAGATCTTCATGTCCAAATTCTTACGATGAGGCGCAAGAAAGACCGAATACATGTGCATGCACCTTTGAACAACGCCAAAAATTAAATGCTGAAAAAATAATTGAACATTATAATAAACTTTCATTACGTTTCACAAAATAAAAATTTTATTCAAAACCAATTTATTATTGTTATTATTATTGGTATTATTATTATTTAGCTGTTTAGCAAATGTTGCTGTTTACCTGTTTAGCAGATGTTGTTGTTGTTCAGCTGTATAGATATTATTCTTTAGCTGTTATTATTGTTTAGCTTAACCACGTGCTGATAATCAGTAAGCACGCTTGAGGACACCCTTACCGTAACGATCGAGGGTCACAAAAGAGGCGATACACACATTGACATGTTGTGGTAGGGTGTCCCGGTCTCTCAAATATTACCCTCGTCAGCGATCCCCATGTGTTATGTAAACACAATCATGCATGCTCATTTTTACATACTCACCTGCCAACCTCATGAGTCACACGCGTGTGTGCACTGAAGCGTGCATGCACCCACAAACCCTAACACGTGTGCATGTAAACATGATCATGCATGCTCATTTTCATATACTCACCTGTCAACCATTAACACTCCCCACCCTAATTTGCCACCTACACATATACATAACACCCAGTTAATATGCTAATTAGGACCCTAAATTTCCGACCCCTCGTCACGCACCGCTAATTTTATCCACCCACTCCACTTTTTGTCCCAGAAAAACCCATTAATTATGCTAATTAGGACCCTAAATTGACCGATCTACCCAAAAAAACCCATTAAATATGCTAATTAGGTACCTTAATTACCTAACCCCCCTCGTCGCACCTCATTAATTTTGATTCCCCACTCCACTTTTTTTCGCAGAACCCGCATTTCCTATCTACTCCGAATGATAACTAGCCGCATCCAGGGACCCCTCTGACTGAGCAGATGTCTGTATGAAGATTGCATATACGTATATTATATACGTATGTATAGCACTCATGTACACATAATATCTGTTTGTTTGCATTTAAACATCAAATACAACACGTATTAAAATCTGCAATTCTACATATTTATGCAACCTGTTAATTTATAAAAAGCGATAACATTAATTACATCAATTTAATTAATTTTTTTTTTTTTCACATTTTTACATTTTACCCTTAATTTATAATTATTCTCAGTTTTATATTTTAATTTAAAATTTTGTACGATTTTACATAACCGCAGAAAATCGTACGCTGCAGATGACACGCGGATATACTGCTATCTTAAGCAGATAGGGGACAGGGTACGGTTCACACGTACCTAAATCAACAGTGACCCTTTACTGATATGCATACGGGCACAACATATACTGACCGTTCACTGATATGCAGGCGGACTTAGTAAATAATGACCGTTTATCATATCGTTTCGCACCATCTGCATGCCATAAATCAGCAGATATCATTAGACCTAGATAAATAACAGTTGTCTTTTATTATCATGCCTGTAACCTATGTAAATACCTAGCTTGTAAGAAACATGTATATAAAGCCTACAAAACCGAATATTAAATCAGTATGAAAGGTAACTACGATCACGAGAAGTTGTCAACCAGGCGACAAAGACTTGTTGACCCCTGACTCTGGAATTATAGAAGTTGTCAACCAGGCGACAAAGCTTCAGGATTCAGACGCTAGGCGACAAATTCTAATAAAACAAAAAACATTTGTTAATTTTTACTGTTAGAAAGAACACGGTGTGAGTCGAGGCACATCAGAAAAAAATACCTCTTAAAGTTCTGACAACAGTTAATAAATTAAAAATGGCCACATCAAGCATAAATAATTTGCTGACACAGCAATCACAAATCGGCGAGGAGATCCAGAAAGTTATACGTAACTTCAAAAAGGATCAACCCCCGAAAGGAAAAACACATACAAAGTACTTCAGCGAGAGAATCGCAGCTCTGGAGTCCCACCAGCAAAACTTCGAATTTAATGATGAAAAAATTCGCACGATTTTGCAAGGAGCAACGGTGGAACATGAGTACTTCAGTGGGAAGTACTTTGAAGTAATAAAAAGTGCGACGAGTGAATATATAGATATATTCAAGAAACAAATGCGTGTTCTGGAAATGGACGCCGAATCCATGACATCAACGGATGAGAGCGAGATCCAGCCCATGATTCGGGAACAACAAGTTTTGCTCGACAGTCTTGAGCGCATTATGAACATGATGACTAAAGAAACTCAAGCTGGTTTCAAGTCAATATTAGCACGATATTGGAATGATATTCAAAATATCCATGTGCAAATTTATAAGAGGTTTGCAGACCCAGTTAGTCTCGGTTACAACCCTTCAAATTACCTAACGGCCGAGATGGCTGTGGTCACAAACCTAGCAGCATGTGATGTACATATATCACAGGTGAGGGAGCCCCCAATACAATCACAAGCCGCACTTCCACTACCAAAGATCTCCATTCCAAAATTTGATGGAGACTACCTAAAATGGCAACAATTCCATGACATGTTTAGAAAAATTATTCATGAAGCCACTTCAATACCCACTATTCAAAAAAATGTGGTATCTAAAAAATCATGTAATTGGCGATGCAGAAAGACTCATACGCCATCTTTCACTGACTGAAAGACATTACACCATAGCATGGAATATGCTGGAAGAAAGATTTAATAACAAGCGAGTGCTCAGTACAACACTAATACAGAGGTTACTAGATCAACCCACAACGACTAGTAACGATGCAAACTCTTGTAAAGGCAATGCATGATAACATTAAAGAAACGTTATCAGCGCTTAACAACATTGGGATACCGACAAACCAATGAGACCCATTGTGCTATGCATTCTTACAAAGAAGATAGTTAGACAGAATCATGTTTGGTATGAACAATCCATACAAAATACACGGCAAAATCAGTCGATCAATGAATTTCTCGCATTCTTGGAGCAAAGGTTCCTAACATTGGAAGCCATTAATACAGACAAATATAAAGTCAAACACAACACGTGCGCTTCAGTAGGAGCTGAACACAACTTTGTATGCTACTTCTGTAAAAAGCCGAATCCTAGCATTTTTAAATGTAATGATTTCTTAAAACGAACAGCAGCAGAACGTCTAAATTGGGTACAGAGACAGAAACTCTGTGCAAAATGATTCTGTTCAGAGCATCCAACAAATTCATGCTCGAAAAGGGACTTTAAGTGTAACAAAAAACATAACACATTATTACACGTAGAATTAAAACTTGAAAACACAACAGCTGCTACGGCAAGTGGACAACAATCAAGTTATATTCTGTTAGCCACTGCCCGATTTACAATTCAGGGTAACAATGGACAAAGGCCGAATTTAGAGCTCTCCTAGACTCAGGATCACAAATAAACGCCATATCGGAACGAGTTGTGAAGACATTGGGACTTAAATCAACACACTCGACGTTAAAAATCAATGTCATTGGAGGAAAGGTTCACACTTCCAATGCTCGCATCAATGTCATGCTGAAATCAAATTATGGAGATTTCAGTTCTAGATTGGAAGCAATGGTGTTACCAAACATTGTGAATGATCAACTAACGCGTAATATCTGCCCCGATAGTTGGAAAGTACCACAGAATATTACACTGGCAGATCCACACTTTGGAAAACCAGGAAAAATAGACGTTCTCCTAGGAGCAGAACACTATTTCGAAATCCTGAATATCGTTAAAAAAAGGACTACCCATGCTTCAAAGCACCAAACTTGGATGGATCATCGCGGGAAGAATTCAAAATAAGGCTTCAACATTACCGAACAAGAAAAAGTGGACGAACAATTAGCTAAATTCTGGGAATTGGACAATCTCCAGACAAAGGGTCCTTGCCTTTCGCCGATGGACAAGGAATGTGAGCGGCAATTTGAGCAGAATATACAAATTGCCAAAGATAAAAGGTTGATTGTTCGCCTACCACAAATGGAGGAGGCATCAGCGTTGGGGGGAGTCTCATGACATAGCGTCAAGAAGATTCCTATCAGTAGAAAAACGGCTACAAAAGGATTCAACGCTAAGGCAAGGGTACATTCAATTCATGAAGGAGTATGAAGATCTTGGACATATGAAACAAGTGCCAACAAAACATATACCCAAACAACATTACTTCATACCCCATCATTGTGTACTCAAGCCAGATAGTCAAACTACAAAGTTGAGAGTAGTTTTTGACGCATCAGCGCTAACATCATCTGGGAAATCATTAAACGATATACAACATAAAGGACCTACAGTTCAGAGCACGCTATTCTCTATACTGTTAAGATTCAGAACACACAAATACGTGTTCACAGCGGATATCGAAAAAAATGTATCGCCAAATATGGATGAACCCAGAAGATCAACACCTACAGATGATTATATGGAGAAGTGATCCATCGGAAGAAATTAAATACTACAGACTAAAAACTGTCACATATGGAACAAAGGCAGCTCCATATCTGGCCACAAAATGCCTGCAATATTTAGCAACAAGGGCGATGCGAGAATATCCTTTAGGAGCGGAAACACTTAAGAACGACTTCTATATGGATGATTGTATCACAGGCGCAGAAACAATCCCTGAAGCCCTCCAGAAACAACGGGAATTGAACCAGATTTTATCAAAATCTGGATTCAAACTGCGAAAATGGTGTGCAAACCACAATCAATTACTACTTGGTTTGCCTAAAGAAGACATTACGCCCAACGTTCATCTGGAAGATGCAGCATATGAGGAGTGCAGCATTAAAACACTGGGAATTACATGGAACCCAAATTGGGACAAATTATGCTGCACAACACAAACTACCAAGAAGGAAATAATAACAAGGCGAGATGTTGTCTCCGAGATCTTCAAAATATTTGACCCACTGGGATTATTTACGCCAGTGGTAATTAAAGCGAAAATCTTCATGCAGGAACTGACTAGACAAGGATATCAGTATGATGAAGAACTACCACAACCACTGCAGAAGGAGTGGAAACAATATCGAGAGGATCTCAAGGTTCTTAACGAAATAAAAATTGACAGACATGTCTATAAGAAGCAAGTTCCTGTCTAAAAGGAAATTCACACATTTGTAGACGCATCAGAAAAGGCATATGCGGCGGCAGTGTACATTCGCTCCATTCACAAGGATAAACGAATAAGCGTTCGACTATTATGCGCTAAATCCCGACTAGTACCGCTCAACGCTATTACACTTCCTCGATTGGAATTAGAGACTGCCGTCCTAGGAGCAGAAATAACAAGCACAGTTAAGGAACAGCTATCCTTGGAGACCGTACATACGTATTACTGGTCCGATTCAGAAATAGTACTATCATGGATCAACAATACAAAAACGATTAAAGATAAATTCGTACCTACAAGGATAACAACTATTCAATATACGTCCATATCCCAAGCGCACACAACGCTGCTGATGTCGCATCAAGAGGAATAACTGCCTCAAAATTCAAAGATCACAGCTTGTGGTTCTATGGTCCATTATTTCTGCATGGACCTCCATCGACATGGCCATCGCCGTTTGTAGAAAAGGGTGCTGAATCATCCAAGGTAGTCCCTGAAGTCATCTTAGCAGCAACTAAATCAGAAAAATTGATTTACACAATCAATCATGGAAACTCATATAATAAATTGTTGAGAATAGTTGCATATATGATGCGTCTTCGAAAACGGCAAGTCAACGAGCTACTACAATTGGAAGAAATAAATGAAGCCCAAAAGATAGTCATTCGGAACATTCAACAAAATGGCTTCATGGCAGAATTTAAGGATCTGAAGAAAAATCGTGAAGTGGACAGACACAGCAGCTTAAATGCTCTAGCACCATTCCTTGATAATGAAAACATCATTCGAGTGGGTGGAAGACTAGAAGCAGCAGATATCACATTTGACGCAAAAACATCCCATGCTGCTGCCATACAATGATCCGATCACAAAATTGATATTTGAGCAAGGTCATAAGGATAACATGCATTGTGGACCTCAAGCTCTTTTAGCAACAATGCGGCAAAGGTACTGGGCCATTAAAGGAAAAACAGTAGCCCGGAATATCGTGCAAAATTGTGTAAGATGCACAAGAGCCAAACCAAGATTAATCCAACAAATCATGGGAAATCTACCACCGTTAAGAGTCACTCAAGCAAGACCATTTCTTAATGCTGGGGTAGGCTATTGTGGACCGGTGAAAATTCACTATAAACTCCGTGGAAAGCAACCACATGTAGCATATATTGCCATATTCTGCTATTTTGCAACAAAGGCAGTGCATTTGGAACTCGTAAGCGACCTTACGACCGATGCATTTTTAGCGGCTCTACGAAGTGTCATCAGTCGACGTGGGAGGTGTCAGACTCTGCATTGTGACAATGCAACAAACTTCGTGGGAGCCAGCAACAAGCTCAAAAAAGTGGAAGAAGCAATTCAGTCAGACAAGGCTAAAAAGGACATTATCGAGAGCTGCAATCAAAAGGGAGTAAATTTCAAATTTATTCCTCCCAGAGCACCTCACTTCGGCGGACTATGGGAAGCAGCAGTTAAATCAGCCAAGCAACTACTACTAAAGAATATCATATCTATTAAACTAACATATGAAGAATTGGAAACAATAGTAGTCGAGATTGAAGCAATATTGAATTCTCGACCACTAGTGCCGATGTCGAATGATCCAAACGACATGACTGCATTAACACCAGGGCATTTTATAATAGGAGAACCATTGACGGCGCAAGTAGACCATGAACCATCACAACAACCTACTTCATTAGGACAGAGATGGATATCAATATCCAAGGTCAAACATCAGTTCTGGTCACATTGGTCAACGGACTACCTACAGCAACCCCAAGAACGGCATAAATGGAAAAAATCATATGCTAATGTTAAAGAAGGCATGCTGGTGCTAATAAGAGAGGACAACACACCAGTTCTGCATTGGCCAATGGGACGTGTAATCAATGCAATCCCTGGAAAGGATGGCTTCGTTCGAGTTGTTGAGTTGAAAAGTGCAAAAGGCATCTTCAAAAGGGACATCCAACATATCGCCCCACTATTTCCGGAAGAAGAACCAGATCAATTTAGAATCAATATTGACGATTCTTGAACATATGTTCAACGGCCGGGAGGATGTACGATTTTACATAACCGCAGAAAATCGTACGCTGCAGATGACACGCGGATATACTGCTATCTTAAGCAGATAGGGGACAGGGTACGGTTCACACGTACCTAAATCAACAGTGACCCTTTACTGATATGCATACGGGCACAACATATACTGACCGTTCACTGATATGCAGGCGGACTTAGTAAATAATGACCGTTTATCTTATCGTTTCGCACCATCTGCATGCCATAAATCAGCAGATATCATTAGACCTAGATAAATAACAGTTGTCTTTTATTATCATGCCTGTAACCTATGTAAATACCTAGCTTGTAAGAAACATGTATATAAAGCCTACAAAACCGAATATTAAATCAGTATGAAAAGTAACTCTCACTTGACTACTCATTTTACTCCGCAGCCCAATTTGTTTTGTACTTATTGCGGCGACTTCTGCCACATGGTTATGCACCTGGGGCAAGCAAAATTAATATAAAACAATAAAACTAAAGTTGATATTACTCCGACGTTGAGTGATACCAATTTAATTCATAACAAATTTCAATTATAATTATTAATTGTTTTTTACTTTTAAACAGTCGACTGACTAAAGTTCAACTAAATTAAATTAAATTAAATAGATAATACTGAAAATGTCAACAACGACTTCCAAATCAACAAGTTGGGTAACTAAGTTGTTGATATTAAAAGAGCTGCGCTCCAAACAGAGTCAACACAATGCCACCGTTGCCAATAATTTGGCCACACAAAAAAACGGCTGTGACCAGAATGGTATATTATGTTTGTCGAACGAGGAATGTGCGTAACAGGCAGAATGCATCTCCGACCCTATAAAGTGTATTTACTTTGAATTAGCATCAGTAGTCGAGTCAATTAACCCATGTCTGTCTGTATGAGCGCCTATTAGCGCCTCAGAAACTATAAGAGTAAATCAGTTAAAATATAATTAACTACCACAGTTATATGACACACATGACATACACTCTATTGTGAACGTTTTCATTAGGACAGTAAATACCAACGAAATTAAAGGTTTTCACCATTTCCCTTAGCATCTACTAGAACACATACAAATCCAGTATAAGACACTTTTGTATGTTATTATTTATTTGAAATCATAATGCAATTTAGCAACTAAAAAATGAACAAAAAATGCAGCATTGGCAGAACCAGATCTCTATAGCTGTCCAGATCTAACAAGGCAAATGCAAAATAGATTATCTGGGTAAATGCTAAATAACAACCAATGACCACCAAAAAGTACTGTATTTTTCTATTTCTGCAGTTAGCGGAACGTTTTCTGACGCGTGAGCGAGGCACGTCTACACTGCACAACGATCGAAAATTGACTTACTCTGTCTCTTTATCCAAATTCATAAAATTGCTTAGTTCAGTCTACTTGCAATACCAACACAATTTGGAGAGCTATTATATTCTGCATACACTAATACTAATGCACAATTTGTATTTTTCTGTACGCTTCTCCTATTCGTGCAGACCAGACAACGTTCGGTTAATGAATAACAGTTGTCTACCGCTCTTCAAACGAGTAGAGGTGCCAAGCAGAAACACAACATTGCTAGAAATTATACGCGACACATGCATACATACGTACTTCTGTATATGCATGTAGCATTTCATTGGTCAAGCACATATGTATGTATGTGTGTGCAAAAAAAAAGAGTGCATTGAAAAGAAGAGAAGAAAAACATCGCGCTCTGAGCGCTCGAATTCTCTTTCGCTTTCCCTCCAAAACAAGCATACCAATGACGTCACGGTTTGCTGGACTGTATACAAAATCGAAGCGATCAAGGTTTATTTAATAACTTCTCTATTTATTGGCTGATCAGATTGCAATTTTGACGGTAAGAAAATATTATATTTACCCATTGGTCCAATATGTCTCTCACAAGTCGACGCTTTAAGTTTTTTTTTTAAATTGAATTTTGAAAATAATAAAACTTACATCTATTTTGTTGTCTTCTAACTCTGAGTAAAACGTCACAATGATGTCCTACAAGCGATTTATTTCAAACGAAATGTTATTCAGACACTATCATTTTTTATTTCATAAGTAGTCGAAGGTCTCTGTAGCTAGCGCTCATAAAGCTTACATTAAGTTAAGAATTTAGTTTTAAATGTAATTTGTTAAGTAAATAAATAAATATTTCATAAGTAGCATATTGGTCGGCAGACTGGCGCCAACGAAGATGTTTAATAATTTAATATGCTTTCAGAATATCAAATGTGTGATGCAAACAAAAGAACTGTTTGAGCAACGCGCTGGGCGTGGCATCTTAAATTTAAATAAACTTGATCTGCGTATGATATACAGAAACCTTCATGCCAAATCTTTAGCTTATATATTGGTAGTGATCATTTGCCAATAACCACCACTGTTGCGTATAATATAAAAGATTTAAATTATAATCAGAACAACACTATGCTAAACGTTACACTCTCACAATGCTACACATAATAAACACACCAACACAAGATAGATTAAACTACAAAACGGACACAGAGAACT
The DNA here is from genome assembly GCA_018901815.1 of Zaprionus lachaisei. Lineage (NCBI taxonomy): Eukaryota > Metazoa > Arthropoda > Insecta > Diptera > Drosophilidae > Zaprionus > Zaprionus lachaisei. Next base: position 25,984 of record JAEIFI010000290.1, read on the forward strand.
GCGCTCACATATACAGACATTTACTTATTAAGCCAGTTAGGAACTCCGCGCCCGCAAGGGCAGACGAGAAAAAATAAATGTTTGTAATTTAGTATTGTTCAGTTTAGTTTTATAAACATTGTTATACAATCTCATTTTGTAATTTTGTGTTTTAGCCCTGAGCACGGTTACCGTAGAGATATATTGGAAGAAAAAATTAAAAACACTATAGACGCACAATGATAATTCCTAACCTTGTAGCATATAAAAAAAGCGATATTTAAAAGAGACGTTTTATTAACAAAAAGATCGGCACTCATCCATCCGTCTTCTTCACCTATGAAAGTTTGGAACGATATTCCCAAAAAACCCCTTAAATGTTTGAAGGCCAATCAAGACCTACTTACAGACCCAAATGATATCACAGAAGCATTTGGGATAAAATGGTCTAACTACTCTTGCGATAATAACTTTTCTTCTGAGTACATCGCCAACAAAAAATTCATTACTTGACCTTCATTACAATCCAGAATATATCGCTCCTTCTGCAGGCTCGGATCGGATATCATACCCTATGATTAAAAATTTATCACCTGATGCCAAACTCATTCTCATTGATCTCTACAACAGCATTCTTCACAATGGGAAATATCCACATGCATGGACCTCAGCAGTAGTCATACCTGTCCCAAAGCCAAACAATCCCGCTCACGACATAAATAGTTTCAACCCAATATCACTACTTCCATGTATTTGCAAGTTATTTGAAAAAATCTTGGCCCGGCGGGTCATGTGGCTTATAACAAAAAAATGATCTCACTCACAACCAAACAGCTTTTAACTCTGAACGATTGACGCCCTTTTACAAATTCATCATTTTGTGTCGGATACTCTTTCAGCGCGAAATCACGTCACTATTCTAGGGACTGACTTCGAAAAAGCATTCGATTGCATCGCGGTACACACAATACTTCAGCAACTGATGCTCTGGAAAGTGGGACCCAAAGTTTTTAACGCAATAAAGGCTTTCACATTATTAACCTATTCGATTGTGAGCTGACAACTGCTTGTCAAAATCACATCCATTATTTAACGGCATCCCACAAGGTTCCGCGCTGTCTGTAATTCTTTTTAGGCCATGGATTTTAAAAAAATTCATGGTCTATTGTGTTTGTCGGAACGGAAATGTGTGTAACAGGCAGAAGGAGGCATCTCCGACCCCATAAACTATATATATTTTGAATCAGTATCAGTAGCCGAGTCGATTGAGCCATGTCTGTCTGTCCGTCTGTCCGTCTGTCCGTCTGTCTGTCTGTATGAACACCTGGATCTCAGAAAGTATAAGAGCTAGAGTCATCAAATTTTGCGACAACATACGTATATATTGCAGTGTCTCAAAGTTTTTTTAACATTTGGACACGCCCCTTCCCGCCTCCGTAAATCAGTAATAACTATTTAAAAACTACAATATTAGCTGAATTACAAAAGTTGTATATCTTACATGACAAATACCTTGCCACGGGCGTTATGTGAAAATTTCATTTAAATTGGACTATTAATAAGTGAGATATGATATGAATTAAACTCACTTTGAACATACCATATATGTATACTTAAGTAGACCTAAGACGCAAGCATACCGAAGTTCAAATCCAGCATCAGACACACAGCATTTTAAACTTTTTATTTGTATTGTGTGGTAACAAAATTGGTTGACAATGCAGCTTTGCCGATAGGCTGAGCAGTGAGGCAATGGCCGAGTGGTTAGAGTGGCAGACGAATGTGAGAGGGTGCGTGTGTTCAACTCCCGGTTGAGGCGAGTGTGAATTTTCATTTATTAATTATTTATTATTTTATTTTTTTATTTATTTTATTCTAATAATATTCGGGCGGCGATTCCATACCGTTAAAATTTTTATTACGGTATAATATGATAATCCATGGCCTTATACAGTCAGCCTGACTGTAGCGTTAGTAAAATAAATGAAAATAAAGAACAAGAACTCTATAAAAGAAGAATTGGGCAGTCATTGAAGACATCATCAAGTGGGGAAAATTATCAGGTGCCTCATTAGCAATGCAGAAATACAAAATCCTCCAGATTTGCCGTAAACACAATTGCCCAGTGAATAATACATCTTTCAATTATATTGAATTTGTAAAAATATTTGATATAAACTTTAGCTTCAAGCAACATTGTACAGTATTAAGAACAAACCTAGAATCAAGACTAAATATTATTAAATTCTTTTCTTCTAAGTCCTCATATGTGCATATTAACAAACTATGTAATGTCACAAGAGCTCTCATCCTCTCCAAATTAGACTACGGCATTTCAAGATCAAAATTAAAAACACGCTGCTCATCGCTGTAGCATAAATGCTTTCTATGCTTCACCGATTCAATGCATCCTAGCTGAAGCTGGTCTTCCATCATTAAACAAAAGATTATGTGAAAACACAGCTAAACTTATACCCAAACTTTACAACAAATCCAACTTCATGCTTAACAAATGTTTCGTCAACGCCACTAAAACATGTTCCCTGAAAATGTCGGACAATTTAGTGAAGAACAAGGGGAACGGTTCCATCAAGACATCAAAGTCATGGAACAACGCTATCAGGGTATATGGGATGAAGCTATGATGGCCGATTTTTGCTGGACATTGAAAAGGGAGGCTAGTTTAAAATGCAATACAAAATAGCGTAACCCTACCCTTTGCACAGAACGTTTGAGGAATAAAGAACTCGGTATAGTTCAAAAAAAAGAGAGTTTTGAAAATATAACCCTACTTTTCAGTTTTTTAAGGTTATTTCAAAAAATTGCATGATATACATATGTATATCGCAAGCCCCGATCATGACCCCCCATCATGTTTTGTTTCAACTTTTTTGAGGTTAAGTAAAAACGAAGACGTGCTATATTCTATATCTTTTGGGCGATATCTAAAGACTTATCAGTTTTTTGAGGTTAGGGTGAAATCCAGACGTAATGGAGAATTTCAGACCGGATTCGGATTCAGCGACCAAAAATACATATAACTGCATATGCTGCAGTTTTTTTGTGGGGCTGTGTAATTTACGCTCAAGTTACAAAAAACGTCTTTCAGCAGTTTTACTCGAACGGAAACGGGTTACTAATGAGTCGAGAGAACAATTAGATTGGCCCATTAAACACCCACTGAACTGTTGTCTAGGCACTTGTCCAGTATATTTGCCTGCTACTATCCATCCTAGCACCGTTATTTGCATTGTGAGAAGTTCAGAACCTAGTTTTATTTGCCTAACGCACAACAATTCGCAAAACAATTCTTGACAGCTTTATATATTTGGGTATTTTCCAATTTGAAATACCCATGGAATGTCCAGGCTGTGTTGTTGAAATGGATTTCAATACCCAACAGTCAGCCGAAAAGTTGTGAGAATTTATGCGCGACTGAACAGAAGTACATATCTTGTTTTTGCTATCTATTGTTGCACCACCAACCATCGAGCTAGAGATGTTGGCTCCCACTTGAGCCGTAACTCTGGTACATACCCTCAGACATCAAATTAATTTGGGAGCCACTTTCAAGTAACCTCGTGCAGGATGCAACTGATCAAATCTGTATTTTACGTTAACTATGGCTGTGGCGAGAACAATTTGTTCATTATTTGGGGCATGGCCCAAATGCGCGTCTGACAAAGTCGCTTGAAGTGTGGTTACCTCACCTTGAGCAGGAGTAGTATACCTTTGATGCAAGGAATGGCTTCGAACAAATTCTACATTTTGATGCCTTACACTTTGACACCGTTATGCCCCACAACCAAACAATTTGGGCACAACTTTTGTGTTGTGACAAATTCAAAACGTTGCATAACCGACACTGCAGCAATCGATGGTCCCGAATAAATATTGTGCGTTTCTGGCTTGCAAAAACGCACACAGACGATGATGGACGCCATCCAACAGATCAAGCAAAGGACGATATAGACTGATGGGACTTCTTAGCGTCAAATCGCGTTTTTGTTTTGTCACGAGTTGACTTTTCTGCTGATAAATAGTAATACAGTTAATTCAGTTGTCTAGCACAATCTGCCCAAGATGGCAACGTATTATTGTCAAGCTGCTCTTCGAAACGAGGTTTGGTAACATGGTCTACCTTTGCTCTTGACCATGTGAATTATCATTGCACTAGCAATGTCTTTGTCGTTACCTAACGACGACAACGAAGCATAAATAGCAGACACCGTATATATGATCGATCTCAAACTCGATGCAAATGGTTTTGTCATGCTAGGTATATCAAACAATTGCGAAACTGAATCAAAGAATATAAGACATTTGTTGTCATATACTGCTTTGAGACTAGCGAGGGCCTTTGGATATATACAATCCGTTAATTAATAGTATCGTCATCGATAATGTCATAAGATCTCACGATATTATGACGCTTAGACGCAGCGGAATTATGGCGGCGGACTTATGCCGTTCCCCCTCAGGAACAGAAGGTTGGGAAAGACCTCACTCGACGCTATCCAGGCATCACGCTGGCGGACACCCGGTGCCACATCGCAAGCAGAGTGTACATTGTTCAGCTCCATCCTCATATTCGCAATAGTATTGCAAGGGTTTACGTCGAAACGCGCCGCCGAGAAGTGGGTAGCAGGTAGGTAGGTAAACAGTGCGGGAGTCACCAAGGGCTCTTGCGCTCTTTTATCCGGATCAAGTTAAGTTAGGCTTAAGCTAAATTTGTAACTTTACATGTAGGTATAGTCGCAAAATATAAAGTGAAGTGAACGCACGAGTTATAGTTCCAACGGTGATCTGGTATCGTCATTAAAGGAAGATAGCGGGAAGGGTTCTTCTCCCCTAGAACGTTGGTTCGTTGCTTGTATTTCGTTTAACTTTTATATTGGGAGATGAAAGCACAACACGTCTGTTCGTTTCAGTTGGAACAATAGGAATGAATTTATTCTGAACAACGCAAACTTAAAACGACTCAGTACAAATTTATGTTATTTCTAAGAATTGACAATGGTGCAATAATGCCTAGTCGTTACTTTTGGACCTTTTCCTTTTTTTTTTTGTACAATTGGGACAATGTACTGTCGGGCCTGGGTTGAACCGCATACATATGTATGTATATGTAATTTCAAGTATGCACTTGAGTTGCCAAGTGGCAAGTAAGTATAAGTATAAAGTAGTAAGTATAACTCTAAGTCAAAGTATTTTAAGTGTAAGCATGTCTAGGGTTCGAAGTTGAGTGTGGGTGTCATATCCCTTTGTTGTTCCCCTTGCTTCGTTTTAGGAGGGGATGCAGAGTTGATCGGGGAAGGGGAAGGGTGAATGTGGTAACTCGCACGTTGTTCGTTAGAGGGCACCCATCTGTACTAGCCGGTTTCACTTGAAGAGCCCCGTCGCCTCGGCTGCAATTGGACTTTCGGTTCACCTCTGCGCCGCTCATTTGCAATTGTTTGTGCTCACGTTTGAGTGCGTGGGCGCTTGCGCTGCAGTTCGAGTGATGTTCTCGCCGCTGTTTGAGCGCGCTCATGCGCGGACGTCTGTGTGCGTGCGCGGGCGCTCCCTCACCAGCTGTTGAGCGAGCCGCTCAAGTGTGCGTGTGTCTGTGCTGAGAGCGCCGCTCTTTGAGTGCGCTCACTTTTGCTGCTCCGCTTGTACTCGTTGATCGGCCGCTGCCATCTTTCTTACTCCTACGTTAGGTGTGTAAACGGTGGTGGGTTTTCCGTGAGCGTATATACATATATACCATATATACTTATGGGACGTATATGTTTTCATGTCTTCGGAATAGCCTGACTTGTAAATACCCTTCATTGGGTGTCTTGGGTGACTCACAATTTTGAGTCCTCACAGATTCAATCTTTTTGGGGTTGGGTTTGAACCACTCAGCTTTAACTATGTGTCCTAGATATTCAATTTCTTTCTTTAAAAATTCTGATTTTTCATTTTTCATCCTAGTGAATTCGTGATGGCCTCCGACTGCTGTGAATGCCGTTTTCGGCCTATCTCTTTTTGCCATTTCTATTTGGTGATACCTACTAGCCAGGAGCAATGCTGAACAATATTTTGTCTAAGACATCGTTGATCGCTTTCATTGGGTACTTTGCTTTAACCGTTATTTCATTCAGTTTCCGAAAATCTACAACCATTCTCCATTTTGACACTCCTGAGGCGTCCATTTTCTTTGGAACGAGCCAAACCGGTGCGCTCCATGAAGAATGGCTATTTCTAATATTGTCTTGTTCTAAAAGTTTGTTGATTTATTCCGTGATTTCAATTTTCTCGCATTGTGTGCATTTTAATGGGTCTAGCATAAATTAGTATCTCGTCTGTAATGGGAATGTCATGTTTAATCTGATTCGAAAATGAAAATTTATGAGACCCATTATGGAAGATTTTGGTGAACTCTAGAAAAAGATTTTCAGCTCCGTTTCCTCCTCTTTATTCAAATGTTCGATACGAAGTTTGCTAAAATCGACCTTTTTGATCGGTTGATCGCCGCTAGCAGCTGTAATTACGTTAGTCTCTACAAAGAATTCCTTGGGCCACTTGTGTACTATCAGTGACGAATCAAAGTATATTATTTGTTGCTTCTCACAGAAATTTACCAATTCCATGAAAGTAACAGTGTCCTTCTGTAATGGACAGAACTTACATTTATACTTATAAATAAAAATTAACGTAAAATTCCTTATAATTAAATAAAACTAAATTAAAAAAATACTAACGCTACAGTCAGGTGCTGACTGTATAAGGCCATGGATTATCATATTATACCGTAATAAAAATTTTAACGGTATGGAATCGCCGCCCGAATATTATTAGAATAAAATAAATAAAATAAATAAAATAAATAAAATAAATAAAATAAATAAAATAAATAAAATAAATAAAATAAATAAAATAAATAAAATAATAAATAATTAATAAATGAAAATTCTCACCCGCCTCAACCGGGGAGTTGAACACACGCACTCTCTCACAGCCGTCCGCCACTCTAACCACGAAGCCATTGCCTCACTCCTTGGCCTATCGGCAAAGCCGCATTGTGAACCAATTCTGTTACCATATAATGCAAATAAAAATTTTAAAATGCTGTGTGTCTGACGCTAGATTTGAACTTCAATGATCTCTACAAAGACGCTACTCAACACTAATGTTCACTAAGAACCAGTAAAAAATCTAACGACTATTTAATCGAATAAATATATCGCTATAAACTGGGCGGAACGACAAATCATCGGCAACTTCAACTTTATCAATGGTACCTTCGACCAGCCAACTATGAAATATCAAACAACAAGCGAATACCTGCTCCGCTCGTAAAAGTCGCCGTCTTCCTTGCAGACCCCACCCACAAAAAGGCTGGCGACTACCTGAAAGACGCCTCACCAATGGACTACACGGACACTTCGTTTCCTCACCTCACATAAATACATTATTTATATCATAATACATATATATGGGAATTCCCTACTATCTCAATTATTGTCATATTTCACTTCATACAACTCATATCTGTCGCTGCGTGTTGCAGCAGATGCTAAACAATACCTAGGGAACCAAAAAACTGTGAGGACTCAGATAGAGCCCCCACATTTTGTTGTTATATTTATACCCTTCGACCATTGAAAATGGTCATAAAAAGGGTATACTAACTTTGTGCAAATGTATGTAACAGCCAGAAGGAGGCGTGGCAGACCCCACAAAGTATATATATTCTTACTCAGTATCTCTAGCCGAGTCAATTGAGCCATGACCGTATTTCCGTCTGACCAGATGAACACACAGATCTCACATATTATAGACGCTAGAGACACCAAATTTGGAATGAAGTTTCTTGGCGGAGATCTAATTTATTTCAAATGTTGGATGCCACGCCCACTGCCCCCGCAAATCACTAATTTAGTTTTTAAACTTGATTTGTAAGCGTCGTAAGAAATATATAACTTTCTAACTTTATTATTTACTAAACTAATAGTTATATTTACATATTTTCGAAATTTCAATCGGATCGGCCCATAAACACAGAAGTTATTCAAGATTCAAGAGCATAAAATCAAGTGATTGCATCAGCAAACAAGGGAGGCGGGTAAGCGCGAAGCGCGACCGCCATTTGTCGAAAATTATTTGAAAGTATATATGTTCAAATCAATATGTGTTTAATTAAACAAATTAAACTTTACCGAAACATAGGTCGACTATTGCTTTTCTTACTGGTTTGGCCATGGATTTTAAAAAAATTCATGGTCTATTGTGTTTGTCGGAACGGAAATGTGCGTAACAGGCAGAAGGAGGCATCTCCGAGCCCATAAACTATATATATATTCTGAATCAGTATCAGTAGCCGAGTCGACTGAGCCATGTCTGTCTGTCCGTCTGTCCGTCTGTCTGTCTGTATGAACACCTGGATCTCAGAAAGTATAAGAGCTAGAGTCATCAAATTTTGCGACAACATACGTATATATTGCAGTGTCTCAAAGTTTTTTTAACATTTGGACACGGCCCTTCCCGTCTCTGTAAATCAGTAATAACTATTTAAAAACTACAATATTAGCTGAATTACAAAAGTTGTATATCTTACATGACAAATACCTTGCCACGGGCGTTATGTGAAAATTTCATTTAAATCGGACTATTAATAAGTGAGATATGATACGAATTAAACTCACTCTGAACATACATTTATACTTAAGCAGACCTAATTTACGCAAGCATACCGAAGTTCAAATCTAGCGTCAGACACACAGCATTTTAAACTTTTTATTTGCATTGTATGGTAACAGAATTGGTTGACAATGCGGCTTTGCCGATAGGCCGAGGAGTGAGGCAATGGCTTCGTGGTTAGAGTGGCGGACGGCTGTGAGAGAGTGCGTTTGTTCAACTGCCGGTTGAGGCGAGAGCGTATTTTCATTTATTAATTATTTATTATTTTATTTTATTTATTTTATTTTTTTTATTTATTTTATTCTAATAAAATTCGGGCGGCGATTCCATACCGTTAAAATTTTTATTATGGTAAAATATGATAATCCATGGCCTTATACAGTCAGCACCTGACTGTAGCGTTAGTATTTTTTTTTCTTATTGAATTGTTTTATCGTGACGGTTTGAATTTTCAGCAGTGTTTATCACCCCCAGCGATCCCGACCAGAATCAAGCCGCCACCATAACATTTGGTCCTTCGAGCCGGATAATTCTCACTTTTTTTTGGACATCAGGTCGCTGGATTTTTTGGGATTCCATCTTCCCGCTCGAACCACAGCGTTTTTTCGGCATCTCGTCAGGATCCCCCTTAGATAAGTACTGACTTTTTTTAACTTATGCGACAGAAGCTGTGTGTAAATCCTCCTCTGTGAAAAAAAAAGATTTTACTTATTTTCATAACCTCGCTATTTGAGCCACCAGCATCTCTGTATGTACACATGATGCTGCATTGGTAAGCACATACTTACCAACAGACGACTGCCATATTCGAAAGTTTTTTTTTGTTTTTCTTTTTATACCCTGCGACCATTGAAAATGGTCAAAAAACGGTATACTAACTTTGTGCAAATGTATGTAACAGGCAGAAGGAGGCGTCGAAGACCCCATAAAGTATATATATTCTTGCTAAGGATCACAAGCCGAGTCGATTGAGCACAGATCTCAGCTATTATAAAAGCTAGAGTTACCAAATTTGGCAGGAAGTCTCCTGTGTACTATAAGCTGATCAAGTTTATTTCAAATGTTAGGTGCCACGCCCACTGCCCCCCGCAAATCAATAATTTAATTTTGGAACTTAATTTGAAAGCGCTGTATAAAAGATACAACTTTCTGCCTTTAACATATACTAAGCTCATTAAAATATCTACGTATTCTCAAAATTGCAATCCGTTCTGATAATAAACACGGAAGTTATTTAATAAAGTATGTGCATGAAACCAAGTGCTTGTATCAGCTAACAAGGGAGGCGGGCGAGCGCAAAGCGCGAGCGCCATCTGTCGGCAATAATTTAAAAGCATGCATATGTGTATGAATTTAACAAATTAAACTACACCGGAACATCGGTCGAAAGGTATTCCACTGTCCGCGTGCAGCGCGGTGGTTTTTCTCTTTTTTTTTAATTCGTTTCCCTCCAAGAAGGGTTATGCATATGATACGTACTAAACAAAAACCTCCATACGCTCTCCAGTCCTTGTCACGCTCACCGGGACTGCCAGTCAATGTATGACTTCGGTGAGCAGGATGTGATGCCATGTCGCAGTCTCTTACTTTATAGCTGGCCAAGTTGTAACCTACTGGCTGAGGTAGAATTACACAGCCACACAAAAAATAAAAAGTTTCATGATCTGCGTAAGCGGCATCTGCAGTTATATGTATTTTTGAGTCGCCGAATTCGAATCCGAGGTCAGAATTTCGCCATCACGTCTGGACTTCGACATAACCTCACAAAACTGAAAAATCTTAAAATATCCCCCAAAAAATATAGAATCCTGATCTGAGCATGCGATATATGTGTTAACATGTGTTTTGTCCATCTAAGTCCGAATCCGAAGTCTAAATGTACGTAGCACATCTGAGTTTCGACTTAACCTCAAAAAACTCTAAAAATTGTTGAAGCCCCAAAAAATAATGGGGGGTCAAGATCGGGTCATGCGATACATGTTTCTATACACTAGAATATGCCTCCTCATTCAGCCTCCAGTTCTGTTGGCTCGAACCCAATTCATAATGTCGATTATGATGCGATGGCCTAGCTCCCATGCTCTTTGTGCGTCATTATTGCCAAAAGACCTCTTGGGGTGAGAGGATCTCCGGACAGCACCACTAGCTTATCCCTTTGCGCAAACCTGGCACCCTGCAGAAGAACGTGTTCTGCTGTTTCTAACGCGTCTGTGCAGAAGAGGCACTGGGGTGACTCTACGTGGCGGAACCGAAACAGGAAAACTCGGAAACAACCATGATCCATAAGGAACTGAGTCAGGTGGTAGTCACGTACTTTGTGTTGACACTCTGCCCATACTGAAAGTTCAAGGATTAGCTTGTGGGTCCATCTCCCACGTTCTGACGATTGCCATCTGGCCTGCCATTCTCAAAGCAGCCACCCTTGGGCCTCTTCCCGAGTAACACCATGTCTCACCTAATCTCCAGGTCAATTGGAGGCATGCTTGCCAGAGCTAGAGCTGCATCGTCGGATATTGACCTGAACCCTCTTATGAGTCTAAGGGCCATAGTCCGTACCACAGATAGTGCACCTTTGGTGTATGAGAATTTGTTGGTGGCACTGCTCTAGATTGGCGCGGCATAGAGAAGCGTTGACTTTGCCACTGCCACCAGCAGCTTCCTTGCAGGCATTCTGGATCCTCCCACATTGGGCATAAGTCTTGCCAAAACCGCAGATGTGAGTGCTGCCTTTCTGCTTGCATAGCTTGCATGTTCCTTGAACGTGAGCCTGCGGTCTATCTGTACTCCCAAGTATTTCAGTGATTCAGCTGAAACTACTTGTATTCCGTTAACAGAAACCTGCATGTTCTCCACGGCTTTTCTTCTGCTCAAGAGAACAGCCTCAGTTTTGTGCGCCGCGATTTTAAGGCCGACCTTCGCGAGCCAGTCGATGGTCCGTCTGATCGTCGCATTGCAGATGTTCTGAAGTTCAGACAATTTTTTAGCGACTGCTATAATAGCCTCGTCGTCCGCAAAACAGTGTAGCTCAGCTCCTTCTGGTTTGATGATGCCCAAGATCCCATTGTACATAATGTTCCACAGGATCGGACCAAGCACCGATCCTTGTGGAACACCTGACGAGACTCCGTCATATTTCGGACCAACTACCTTATCGTAGTAGAGGATACGATCCTTGAAGTAGCTGCCTACAGCGATCCTTAGGTACACCGGGATACCCATATTTCTCATTGCGCTGAGTATTACAAGCCATTTTGCTGTGTTGAAGGCGTTCTTCACGTCCAGTGTGACGATTGCGCAGTACTTCTTACTGCCGCCTAATTTCGCTATGTTCTCCACCGCAGAGAGCGAATCTAGAGAAGCCCTTTCAGAAACCGTATTGTTGCCTCCCTAGACCGTTCTGGCTCTCAGTTGTGGTCTCTAAGCGGGCATATAGTATGCGTTAACAATTTACCCAGTATGTCCAACATGTATAGAGGGCGGTAGTTGTCTGCAGGATTAGCTGAGTCTTGCCCTTTCTGCAATAGGACCAGCTTCTGTCTTTTCCGCTGCTTAGGGAAGACCCCATCTAGTAGACACTGCTGGAATGTGTCCCTAAAGATTTTAGGTCTGGCCATCGCCACTGCCTTGATTACCACTCACAAGATTCCATACAGGCCTGGGGCCTTGTTGGACTTGATCCGTTTAGCTGCCTCAACGACTTCGCATACGGTGACATGCGGACAGGGAGAGGCAGGGGATTCTTCTCTTGGCTGCCATAAGATGGTCTGCGTAAGGAACAGTTCAGACACAATACTCGACAGTATCTCCGGTTCATCAGGAGTACTCTCCCTCCTGCTCAGCTTTTTGCTTACAAGTTTATAAGCTTGACCCCAAGGGTTTGTCGTCCACGTACTCTAGCAGATACTTATTTATTTATTTAATGTCGACTAATGGCAGTCGACTGGGAAAAGAGTTTACAATAAAAGTTAAGGATTAAAATTGTTACATTAATAAACATTTTTTAATAGAATGCATGTATGAAATATAAATAAATTAAAAAAATTATAAATATTTTATTTTATTTAAATTTAAATTTAATATAAATTTAAACTAGGATAATAAAAAGAAACCAACATTTGTTGCAAAGGGATTGGGGAAAACCCAGTAAAACCCAATCAGATCGGTGGGTAAGTGTTAATTGTTGTTAAGTGTTAAGTAGTTAAGAATGGATAGTTTGACCGAATTAAGGGAGGACTCTGAATTGAAAGCTCTAAACAGTCTATTGTCATCAGCACAGAGAAAGGGATCATGCAAGCTATAATTGTTATGACAAGGAAAGTTTCAATAAATTACGAGTTACTCTAGAACAAATACAGAAATTGATTTGGTTAAGCAAAATAGGGGAATCAATGTCGTACTTGATTAGTTTAAAAAGAAACGTGACACCGAACATGAGACGACGATTAAGAGAAGGTAGGTTAATAAGAAGGAGTCTACAAGAATAAGGTGGTAAGTCTACACCTGGTACCCAGTTGAAACTACGCAAAGCGTAAAGTAAAAATTGATTTTGAACAGACGCAATTCTATCTTGGTGAATCTGATATTGCGGCGACCACACGCAAGAACCATATTCAAGAAGTGTAAAAGTAATTTTGTCGTATAAGGATCTCTAAATTCTTTGGCCCATCTTTTTATGAAACCAAGTACTCGAAATGCCTTATTGACAATTTGTGCAATGTGAGGATCAAATTTCAATCTATGATCAAAGAGAATACCTAGATCGTTTACCTCGGTTATTCTTGAAAGCGAGTTTAAATAAAATGTATAGTTGAAGACGTGATAGCTACCTCTGTAAAATGACAAACTTTGCACTTAAACAGTTAAGATGCAGCAGATGATGCCTGCACCAAGCAAAGAGCAAATCAAGATCTGTTTGGAGGAAGTTACGTGTAGGATCACTATACGTCAAACAGCGTTTCACGTCATCAGCATACATAAAGATATTAGAGTGAAGAAGTATTGAAGGAAGATCGTCTATAAAAAGGCTAAAAAGCAAAGGTTCAAGATGGCTGCCCTGAGGAACACCAGAAGTTACAATGATTGGCTTTGATAGACAGTATTTAAAAATAACTCTTTGAGACCTGTTAGTTAAATAATCGGATATCCACAAAAGAAGCTTTTGTGGAAAACCGATTTAATTTAACTTATGAATAAAGAGATTATGATTTACGGAATCAAATGCTTTACTGAAGTCAATATAGACGACATCGGTTTTCATTTTCTTTCGAAATCCTAAAGTAATGCGAGAAAAAAATTCTAGGAGACTAGAAGCAGTAGATCTTGCCTTTACAAACCCATGTTGATGGGGCGAAATTATTGATTTACTCATAAAGGTTAACTGAGCCGTTAGATTTTTTTAAAAAATCTTAGGTATAGCAGACAATTTTGATATACACCTATAGTTTGTCACATCATGGTTAGATCCACTTTTGTGAAAAGGAATGGAAAAAGAGTTTTTCAAATAGGTGGAAAATAACTGTTAGACAGTGACAAGTCAATCAGCTTAAAAATTGGTTTTAAAAGTGAGTTAGCACATAATCTTAGAACACATTCTGGAACTCCATCAGGGTCAGGAGAGAAAACAAGTTTAATTGAGTTCAGATCACTAAGTAAAGAAGTTTTGTTAATAGTAGGACAAAAAGGAGTGTTAAAATTATTAATAGGGTAAAGGTAAGGATGTATGGGAGAACTATACGGATTAGTTGAGTAGGTAGATTGCAAAAAATCTACAAACAAATCGGCTGCGGCCTGATCAGTGGTTGCTTCATTTTTTCCGAAAAATAAAGAGGAAGGGAATCTACTGGATCTACGTGTCAGATTGACGAAGTTGTAAAACTGCTTATGATCCTGAGCGAACTGCAAACGACAACGACTCAAATACTCGTTGTAACAACGTGCATTTAGAGCAATAAAGTTTGCTCTAACAGCAATATATCTTGAGAAGTCAAAAGGAATACGAGTGAATTTTAATTTTTAAAAATACCGAGTTTTAAAATTTTTTAACCTTAAAAGTTCACGAGAGAATCAAGGTGACTGTTTGACTTTACTGGGAAAGCAAGAGGAACACATTGGTCGAAAAATGAATTCATGGAGGAATAAAAAAATGAGATACAAGTATTTAGGTCAGAACATGAATAAAAAATTACCAATCATATTCCAAAATTAAATAATTAAGTTTTCCAAAATCGGTCTTACGGAAACAACGTGATTTTACTTTAATAAGAACAGTTGCAGTTTGCACAGGAGTAGGCAGAGCTAGAACCAGGATGTACTATACTATATACTCTACTATACATAGGGATCAATTTTGGAGTTAGTATTTAGTAGTATGTCGGAAGAGAATACTAAATCAAGCATTCTACCACTACAATTAGGAACATTATTAATTTGATATAAAGATAGTTCTGAAAAGCCATTTATAAAATAATTATATACAGGGGGCACCATATCAGATTGAGACGACCAACCAACTTCTGGTAAGTTAAAATCACCAAAAACTATGATAGTAGATAAGCTCTTTCAGATAGTTTATATCAGATAGTATTGTAACGGATTGAATATATGAAAGATGGTCGAAGTAGACGTAAATATCAGATAAAGGGGTAATAAAAAAACATGTAATACAAATTCAAATTTTATTAAGTATCACGTTTACACATACGAATTCTAAGAGAGCACTAAGGTCTATTGAAACTAATTCAGAAGAAAGGTCTGACTTTACAGCTATTAGAACACAACCTCCAGTTCGTGATAAACTATCACACCTGAAAGAGGTGTACGTATCAGGGAAAAATGAGCAATTTTCTACATCAGGTTTCAACCAAGTTTCAATAAATATAAGTAAATGGTAATCAAGGGATACACAAACAACATACAACTTAGAAAGCGTTTTGGTAGGCAAGAAAGTGAGAGGTTAATTCTACTGGTTTTTTTATGTACTACCGATACCGCCGTACGACTCTTTTGTTTTGGAGAGTACTCCTTTACAATTAAGTCTGGCAGCCAGAAGGTTCCGTTGCAAACTGATTGAAATTTATCAGCACGGATAATAATTTTAAAAGACGCAATATACACATATATAAATTTCTGTACATCAAGATTCGTTACAAATATTTTTGATTAAATGTTTGATTTTACATCGTCAATTGAAGTATCAGGTGCAAGGCGAGAAACGAAAACCAGTTTCTTTGGTTTAACAGCGACAAGTGCTTTCCAATTGGAAACATCTTATTGGGAGTTGTTTTTTGGGCCTAATTAGACTCAGGCGAAGGAGAGGTGATGACCAGATTTGGTAGATCGCACAAGTTAGCTGGAATGGTTAAAGGATTCGTAGGAGATGCTGGAAGATAGTCGTTGCATATTCTAGGTGAATTTATGCCTAAAGAAGTCGGACTTAAACTTAGCTTCCTAATCAGTAAAATGTGACTGTAGCTTCGAAAACGCCAAATGCAGATTATAAAATTCTAACTTAGTCTGCCTGAGAATACTACTTAAATTGAGTTCCTTACCCCGACAGGCTTTGCAAGGCCAATGAATGCCAGACTTGCTGTTTACGGCGTCCTTAATACGGTGGGTTAAGCCAATGCACTTGACATGGAAAACATTGTCACACAACCAGCAAGAAACAAAGTCCGGCTTTGAATCGGCCGTACACTTGTGTGAAATTGCACAACAAACCTCCATTATTAAAGAAAGTAATATGCCTCAACTAATGTAGGGAACACCAAAAGAAACCAGTAAGAAAAGCAACAGTCACGCAGCACGCGACAGTGGGATACCCTTCGACCTATGTTCCTATGTATGTAGACATATACATATGCACATACTTTGAAATTATTCTCGACAGATGGCGCTCGCGCTTCGCTCTCGCCCGCCTCCCTTGTTAGCTGACACAAGCACTTGGTTTTATGCACATACTTTCTTAAATAACTTCTGTGTTTATTGACCGATCGGATTACAATTTCGAGAATACGTAGATATTTCATTCATTATTATACATATGTTAAAGTCAGAAAGTTGTATCTTTTATACAGCGCTTATAAATTGAGTTCAAAAATTAAATTATTAATTTGCGGGGGCGGTGGGCGTGGCATCTAACATTTGAAATAAACTTGATCTGCGCCGGCTACACAGAAATGTTCATGCCAAATTTGGTAACTCTAGCTCTTATAATAGCTGAGATCTTTGTGTTCATCTAGTCATCCGGACATCCAGACAGACAGACATGGCTCAATCGACTCGGCTAGTGATCCTGAGCAAGAATATATATACTTTATGGGGTCTGCCACGCCTCCTTCTGCCTCTTACATACATTTGCACAAAGTTAGTATACCCTTGTTTGACCATTTTCAATGGTCGAAGGGTATAAAAATAATTCTACAGAAGCAAAGAGAAAAGAACAAACAAAAACATAAAAGCTAGGAAAGAACTGTTACACATATAGAGAACAAAGAAAAGAAAGGTTGCGACAATTATAACAACACAGCTGATTGCAAAGGGAGAGCTGTAAAAGTGAACACTAACACAAACGCAGTTCACTCGGAGAGCGTAAAAAGACGTGAGAGTGGGGGAGCGTAAAAGTGTAAGCTCGAAGCGAGAATAAAACAATAAAACAACAACTACAGCTGTATCGTTGACACAAAGCAGCACACTAAGAGAGCGGAGCAAACGTGAGAGAGCGAAAAAGCGTGGGAGTGTGAAATTGAAACAAAAACAAAGTAAATTACAAAACGCTGACGACACGCCAGCAAAATAAATGTACAGAAATACAATTTAAATTACAAATTACCAATTTCTCTATGTTGAATTTATATGCACACAGTTATCATTGCCTAATTCGCACTGATTTTTAATCAACTAAGTTAAAGTTATAGTGAGTTAAGGTAAAATAATATGAAAAAATACGAACGCTACAGTAAGGTGCTGACTGTATGGTATAAGGCCATGGATTATCATAGTATACCGTAAAAAAAGTTTGTCAAAAACAGAATCGCCGGTCGAATTTTCCACCGATTATCAAATATAAGTAGTACCTAGGGAACACCAAGGGAAGCCACTGCAAATGTAATGGGTCTAGTTGTTCCTAAAAAGTTAAATTTTGGTGACCTACGAGTCGACTTGAGATGTTCTGCGCAACTTAAATGTTCCCCCAATTTAATTAATTTCTGAAATGTGCAGTCATAGATTCTATCTGTCTCACTTATTTATATTCGGATATTTATAAAAAAGCGCAATGAAAATTGAGCTTGATTTCGATTATTATTACAATTTTTGCGGAGATAAATTTTATACGGTGTTCGAACAACACGCGCAATTTGAATTAACGAACATAAGAAGAAGAACGCATGGACAATACAGAAGCGAATATTCAAGTGTCAATAGGTTTATGTATGCATTTCTAGCGCGTACCAAATTTAATTACATGTGCTTCTTCTTGATTTTTTGTCACGAGCTAAGAATGCATATTGTGTCTTCTCGCTCTGTCTAATGTCTCACGCGCATGTGTAAATGCTTTATGGCATATCTATGTACATGGCACAAATCCTCTGACTGAACCCTCCACGAGGGTGCCGGCTGGGCAATGGGCTGTGTATTGACTCAAACTTCAGAATCGGACACTGTCCTGTTGCTCGGGCCAATACACGGCCCAGGTGAGGCAAGGACGCAACAACATAAGGACTATCAAAGTCTGGTGCTGTGGTGTCCGGAGCCATGGTCAGAGGTACCTGGCAGATAGGCCTAAAATGCTATGGGGTGGTTCCCAAGAATAAAATTAACCAACCATGAAGAAGTAGATGGAGTCTTCAAATGGATCAACTCGGTCTGGGATGTCAGCCCAAACGTCGGTGGAAGGCGTGACTGCTACCACCGGCGGGCACGGGGTGGTGAAGACCCCTCTACGTTTCGCCAGCGGTCACACCTCTGAACTGGTGGGAGCAGGCCAGGACAGTTGTACAACTACTGCCTCAACGTCGAAGAACGCCAAGATGTGGCGCGGTACCAGAGTCCATGCAGACTCGGACAGCGACCCTCAAGGTAACGAAATAAGTGCTGAGGCGGAAGAAAGCCTCCTGCGCTCCCCAGTCAAGGGTTTCAACTCCCCTAGTAGGGAAGGGCCCAGGAAGACAAAGGGGGCCTTGAGAGCCAAAGCCCAGTACAAAGCAGCCCTGAAGATAAAATCTCGGCTCGCTGGCAGCAACAAACTCACCCCCTGAGGAGAGGAAAAAGCTGGAGTGGGCCGAAGATAAGATCGAGGAAGGTCGAAAACACTTCGAGGGCAAAATGGCAATGAAGGCTACTTCAAGCCAATACGCCAACAAGGTCGAGGAGCTGCTGCTCACTAAAAGGCAGCGGTCTGAAAACCAAGACAAGGCGGATGTGCCCGTGAGCAAGCGGCCGCGCCAAAAACTTGAAAAAGCCCCCAAAAAGTCACTGCCGAAAAGGGAGACGGTGAGCGATGTGGCACGTCGTCGCGCTCATCGACCGCAGTAACCCCCACGGCAAAATAACACCCGAGAAGTGGAAGATGGTAGAGCTGAGGCTGTTGGACGCCCTATTCAAACAAATGGAGGAGCCAGAGTCTCAGCCTACCACCTACTGAGCTGCAAGGACGACCTCACCCTGAAGTGGGTCACCGAAACTGTAGCCAAGATGGACGCCCCCTGGGAAGGTGCCAAGCTAGAGGTAGTTGACAGAACCTGTATTCCGTCAGTACCAAAAGCGAAAGTACTCTTCCCGAGGGTCGTACCTAAGGAGCAGGCGCTCAAGCTGCTCAGATGGCAGAATCGGACGTGCCTACCGCTGACTGGACGGTACTACACGTTGGCAAGCCGGAAGGTTATGGCCAACAAATGGTCCTCCAGATCAATAAGGAGGCCGAGGATCTGTCATACCCGAGGTTTGGGAAGATGGCGTGGGGAGTAGGAAACGTGTACCTACGACTCAAAAAACGCCACCCAAACGACACCAATGCCAACACGCTGAAGGCCGGCGAGTTGGAAAAAGACCTCGAAGCCTTGACCGACGCGGCAAACAGCCTCAACATAGAGAGTCCGTCGACGTGGCCCTAGTCCAAGAGCCCTGGATCGCATCGGGCAACAAGATCGCTGTGCTAGGGTCGAGCAAAGGCATCTATGCTTATCTTATGTCTAATTGCAGCACAGACGACACCACGGTGATAGCGCTAGAGGGATGCAGGGACGAACCACTCTTGATGGCGTCCTGCTATCTAGCGCATGACAGGGAATCGCCGACAGAGGAGACGGAGCGTCTGATCCAGGAGGTGAGCCAGAAAAGGCAACCCCTGGTGATAGGCGCTGACACCAACGCTCATCACACCCTATGGGGCTGCAAAGATGTGAATAATAGAGGTGAGTAACTTTTAGACTTCATTCTAAAATATAACATTAAGATCGCTAACAGGGGAGAGGAACCCACCTACGTAGGTCCCACCTCATCTAGCGTTATAGATCTAACACTCGCGTCTGGAACAAATACCGAAGTCACGGAATGGAGGGTCCTCAGCAAACCTTCCTTCTCTGACCATAGGTATATCCAGTTTGAAGTTCAACTTGAGTGCACAGTGACAAAAAATCTTTACAAAAATCCTCGGAACACCAACTGGGAAATGTTTAAGACCAAAGTGACAAAGACACTCCCATCCCCATTACCAATCTTATCAATCTTATGGGACGAATACAGGATAAGACTCCGTGACTTTAAGAAAAAGGTCCAGACCGCCAAGAGAAACTCATGGAGATCCTTCTGCTCTGGCATTTATAAGGTCACGGAAACCGCCAGACTTAGGAAGCTTCTGTCGAGCCAACCGGCAATTCAGAGCCAACTAAGAACTAGCGATGGGCAATGGACGAGTAGCAGCAGGGAAGCGACTAATTTATTTAATTAGTTTATAGTCGGACTAAGGTCAGTCGACTGTTTAAAAGTAAAGAAAAAATACAATTAATAGTTATAATTAATAATTTTAAGTTAAAAGTAAAATCTTAATTGTGAGAAAAGAAAGAAAAAGAAATTAATTGAATTGAGTTTATATTGGGATAAAAAAAATGAAAGAGCCGATCCAACATTTGTTACAGAGGATTGGGGAAAACCCAGAAAAACCCAATCAGATCAGGAGAGTTAGTGTTAGTAAGCAAAACCTAATCAAAATAGCGATTAGAATGTTCAAACATGCAGTTAGTTAAAAAGTACTACTGTTACTACAAAAGAAGATAAGTATATATTAAACTAGTTACTAGAAAGGTGAGTAAGGATTTGTACTTTTAAGCAAGATACAGAATTATTGTTGTTGTTAGCGATAATGTAATATAGTTTATTATAGTCCGAACATAGTACCCTGAAAGGCTCATGCAGGGCATAATTCGAGCTACAATTGGAAAGTTTTAGAGGAAGATAATTACGGGTGATTCTACCAGGGACAGAGAAGTGTAGTCGACTAAGCAAGTCGTTACTATCTATGTCCCCTTGTATAAGGTTATAAATAAATACAACACCAAGCATAGTTCTACGATTGGCTAGGGAAGGCAGATTTAGTAACAGAAGTCTACTAGGATAGGAAGGAAGTCTTGAATTTACGTCCCAGTTAAGGCCTCGCAAGGCAAAAATTAAAAAGTTTTTCTGTACGGATTCAATGCGATCCTTGTGAACTGTGTACTGAGGACTCCAGACACATTATCCGTACTCTAGAATTGGACGAACAAGCGAGGTGAAAAGGGTCTTAGTTAGGTAAGGATCGTCAAACTCCTTAGACCATCTCTTAATAAAGCCGAGCACACCCATAGCTTTATTAACCATTGATGATATATGTTCGCAAAACTTGAGTTTGCGGTCCAAACGGACACCTAGATCATCAACCAGGGAAATTCTTTCCAAGGTACAACCACAAAGAGAGTAAGATACGTACTTTGGACAGGCTCGTGAGAATGTCATCAGCTTGCATTTGGAGCTGTTCAGATTAAGGAGATTTGCACGACACCAAGAATAGAAACAATTTAAGTCAGATTGAAGGCGTAGATGACAGGAGTCGTCTCTAAATTGAAAACAGAGCTTGACATCATCAGCATACATGAGAGTACGGGAATTAAGTATGACCGTTGGAAGATCATTGATGAAAAGTGTAAAAAGCAGGGGACCTAAATGGCTTCCCTGGGGAACACCAGATGTGGCATGAACGGGGTAAGAAAGATTATTCTTAAAGAGTACTCGTTGGGTTCTGTCATCCAAATAGCTCACAATCCAACTAAGAAGTTTTGGTGAGAAACCGAGAAGATTCAGTTTATGTGCAAGAAGAGAATGGTTGACTGAGTCAAATGCTTACTGAAATCAGTATAAATGACATCGGTTTGAAGTTTTGAAATCTTTTACCACAAAGGATGTCAGCTCAAGCAAATTTGTCGTGGTAGAACGACGTTTTACGAATCCGTGTTGAAAAGGGGATATAACGGATCTGCTAAAATGTTGCAAGTGAGGAGTTATAACATTCTCGAAGAATTTAGGTATAGCCGATAATTTAGAGATACCTCTATAATTACTTGCATCAGACTTACTGCCCTTTTTGAATAAAGGTATAATAAATGATTCCTTCCATATGGAAGGAAAGGAGGCGGTGTCTAAGGACAGCGAAAATAATTTGAGCAATGGCTTACATAAGGAATTTGCACAATATCTAAGTACACAGGCGGGGATACCATCGGGACCTGGTGAAAAGACTGGAAAAGACTAAGCTAAGATCCTTAAAAAGTGAACTTTCGTTCAGTAACGGTGTGAAGATGCCATTTGAACTGGGTACACTATATGGATAAGAATGAATGCTTGGCGTAGAAGAAGAATAAGTTGTTTGAAAAAACTTAGCAAACATATCGGCCATGGCCTGATCTGTGTCCGCCTCAGCGTTATCAAACGAAAGTTTAGAAGGAAAGACCGCTGACCTACGCTTCATGTTAACAAAACTATAAAACTTTTTAGGATTCTGAAAAAACTGAAACCTACATCTGGTCAAATAGTTTTTATAACATTTCGCGTTAAGCACGGTAAAATTTGCCCGAGCAGATAGGTAGCGGGAGAAGACAAGCGGTGCATTTCTTTGCTTATATTTCTTGAATAAGCTACTCTTTAAGTTTTTTAAGCGAGACAGCTCTTTTGTAAACCAAGGGGGTTTGCTTGAGCATAACGGATAGGATAACGGAACACAGATATCAAAAACAGAGTTTAGGGTGTTATAAAAGATATTAGTTGCAACTGACATATCAGTTGATGCATAAAAATCAGACCAATCACAATGTGAAATTAAAAAATTTAGAGTTTCAAAGTCTGCTTTCTTAAAGCAGCGCACGCGATTACACGGCCTTTCACTTTTATTCACAATACTAATACCCAAGTCGAAATTCACTTCGAAAGTAGGACTAATGCCCTTCTAAGCGCGCACTTCCCCGGATGCACAGATGCACTCGATTCACAACAATCAGTGCACACGAACCCAATGTCCGACGTACCTGGGAATATAATCACACCACACAAAATCCAGTGGGCCATAGACTCCTTTGAGAGCTACAAATCCCCTGGGCTAGATGGTATAATACCAGCCATGCTGCAGAAGACCAAAGAAAAGGTCACTCTATGGCTGGAATCAATATTCGAAGCATGTCTGAGCCAGGGATATGTACCTGTACCCTGGAGGACAGCACGTGTTGTGTTCCTGCCGAAAGCAGGAAAATGCAGTCACATGCAACCGAAAGACTACAGACCGATAAGTCTCACCTCTTTCCTGCTTAAAACCTTTGAAAAACTTCTGGATCTACACATAAGAGGAGGCATGAACCGATTCGTAGAATCCAACCAACACGCCTACACAAAAGGAAAATCGGTGGAAACAGCGTTACACTCCCTAGTAGCCACCATCGAAAAGGCCCTACACCACAAGGAATTTGCCTTAGGAGCGTTTCTGGACATCTCAGGTGCATTCAACAATGTATCTACGGAAGCGATCATGCAGAGCCTGAGAGCTGCAGAAACCCACGAGGCTATAAGCTCTTGGATAGGAAATCTATTGAGCTGCAGAAGAGTAAGAGCAGAATGGGGAACCACCACCACAACCAAGGCGGCGCATAGAGGCACGCCACAAGGCGGAGTGCTATCGCCGCTGCTGTGGAACTTAGTGGTAAACAACATCTTAAAGAAATTTAAACGGAAAGCCCCAAAGATAACCGCCTATGCAGATGACATAGCCATAATTATCGTGGGCAAATGTCCAACGACGATCAGCTCTGTCATGGACAGTACATTTAAAGAAGTACTGAAGTGGGCTATGGATGTCGGACTCAGTATCAATGCGGACAATACGGATCTAATTCTCTTTACCAAGAGATACAAGATACCGCAATGGACTCCGCCATCTATAAACGGTGCCATGCTCGAGCCAAAGAGCGTGAAGTATCTAGGAATATTACTGGACAGCAAGTTGAGCTAGAAAACCAATGTCGAGGAAAGGGTAAAGAAAGCCACATGTGCACTATATGCATCGCAAAACATGCTAAGTAACACGTGGGGTTTGTCTCCCAAACTGATGCAGTGGATCTTCATCTCAATTGTTCGTCCAATACTACTCTACGGTGTCCTAGTATGGTGGAAGGCCACTAAGAAATCTACATAACTCCTAATAATGGAAAGGGTACAAAGACGTGCACTGATGTGCATTACTGGGGCACTGAGATCTACTCCAACAAAGGCCTTGGAACTGATACTTGGAGTTCTCCTTATTGACATACAGGCCAAACTACTAGCACAAAAGACCGCGCAACGTCTCTGTGCTACAGGAAGTATGACCCTCGCAAATTATGGGCACAGCGAAGTAGGAGGGGAGTCACTCAATAGCATGGACTATATATTGACCCCAATAAACAACTTCTCCAGAACGCCCGCTCTAATGGGACATGAAGATTGGAAAATCGGCATGGACGAAAACGCAACAAAGTTATTTACGGACGGATCTAAAATGGAAACCGGCATGGGCGCCGCGGTCTACTGTGCAGATCCACTCATTTAAGTGTCGAATAAGTTGCCGGACTACTGTAGCATCTTCCAAGCTGAGGTCTTCGCTATAAAGAAGGCTGCTGTACTTGCGACAACGCTCAATCAGAATCGGGTCAGCATCTTTGTCGACAGTCAGGCGGCTATCAAATCTAGGTAATCCTATGTCATCAGCTCCGAAAGTGTACTGGCAAGCAGAGAAGCATTAGATGCATTAAGCAGCCGCTCGAATGTGCACATCTTTTGGGTTCCCAGCCACCAGGGCATTGACGGAAACGAGATGGCAGATAGGCTAGCAAAGGAAGGTGCCGAATCTAGACTACTGACAGTTGAAGACCTGAAGATACCGCTACGATCTATAAGCCACAGCTTAGAAGAAAGCGCTGCATTAATAGCAGGAAAAAGGTGGCACAGCACAACAAACTGCAAGATAGCCCGCACTATGTACAAACATACAAATGCGAAATTGGCCCGATATGTCATTCAGCTCCCGAGAAGAGACTGCAGAACAATGATGGGTATACTCACGGATCACTTCCTGACCGCAACACATGCTAAGAAGTTGGGTATTACCGACAATGAAGAATGCAGGAAATGCAAGGTACCAGAAGTAAAAGAAACTCTGGAGCACCACATCTGCGACTGCCCCGCACTCATGACCTCGAGAACGAAATGCCTTGGAAGCCCACTGCTTGCATCACTGGAAGAAGCAGCGGGCCTGGCACCCCAAAAACTCCTGGCTTTTGCCAAACTAGCCAGCACACTAGACTGGGATAATTAAATCGAGAAATTAACAGCCTCCATCACTTATCCCGCAACACTAAGGATCATACTGATCTATGTAAGGCCCCCACTTGGGGGCCTGCCGATATATCCTAACCTATGTACATATGTATATTTGTAAATAATATAATTTATAATCATTTGTTATGTACAGTGGCTGAGTGGACTATGTTCCGGACTGTATGGCCAATGTTGTTGAGCGTGTCCGGGGTTCTATTGCTGTACGGTCGACATGTGAAATGTTTTGGTTTTCATTATTATACCCTTCGACCATTGAGAATGGTCAAAAAAGGGTATACTAACTTTGTGCAAATGTATGTAACAGGCAGAAGGAGGCGTCGGAGACCCCATAAAGTATATATATTCTTGGTCAGGATCACAAGCCGAGTCGATTGAGCCATGTCTGTCTGTCTGTCCGTCTGTCTGTGTGAACGCAGAGATCTCAGCTATTATAAAAGCTAGAGTTACCAAATTTGGCAGAAAGACTCCTGTGTACTATAAGCTGATCGAGTTTATTTCAAATGTTAGGTGCCACGCCCACCGCCCTCGCAAATCAATAATTTAATTTTTGAACTTAATTTGTAAGCGCTGTATAAAAGATACAACTTTCTGACTTTAACATATACTAAGCTCATTAAAATATCGTATTCTCGAAATTGCAATCCGATCGGACAATAAACACAGAAGTTATTTAATAAAGTAAGTATGTGCATAAAACCAAGTGCTTGTATGAGCTAACAAGGGAGGCGGGCGAGCGCAAAGCGCGAGCGCCATCTGTCGGCAATAATTTAAATGCATGTGCATATGTATATGTGTACATACATACATAGGAACGTAGGTCGAAGGGTATCCCAATGACGCGTGCAGCGCGACTGTGGCTTTTTTTATATTTTTTTTCATTAAATAAATTAAAAGCTAAATAACATTAAAGAGGGGCTGCGGCGGTATGCGATTTTTAAGTTTTTGTTACGCAATATATGTATTTAGAACTTAGTTTTCTTTCGTTGGTACACAACAGCAACTCAAAATCTAATTTTTTGATGCGTGCTTAATAAATTAAAAAGAGTACACTTTGTTTGCCTGCAACATTTTGTGACGGTACAGTGTCGAACACACGCACACGCGCACTCTCTCACAGTCTTTTTAATTTGCCATCCTCCACTCCAACCACCCGGCCATTGCCTCACTCCTCGGCCCATCAGCAAAGCTGCATTGTGATAGAGTTGTACCGTTTAGTTCAGACTTAGTTCGTTTGAACTACTCCGCAAACTGAACTAACGAACTAAATCCTTGATTTTAGTTCATTGGTCTTTTGGTCTTTAGTTCATTGGTCTTTTGTTCTTTTAGTCTTCGAGTATTTTGTTCCTTCCTTTAGTTCGTTCGTCCAAATCTTGTTCATTCCAACCAACGGTTCGTTCATTTGAAGCACACGTTCGATTTATCGACTTTAGAACAAATATTTTTGTGCTTCCATAACAGTTCTTGTGATTTTTATACCCTTTGAAAATGGTCAAATAAGGGTATACTAACTTTGTGCAAATGTATGTAACAGGGAGAAGGAGGCGTGGGAGACTCCATAAAGTATTGTATATATATTCTTGCTCAGGATCACTAGCCAAGTCGATTGAGTCATGTCTGTCCGGCTGTCCGGATGTATGGATGACCAGATGAACACACAGATCTCAGCTATTATAAGAGCTAGAGACACCAAATTTGGCATGAAGGTTTCTGTGTACCAGGCGCAGATCAAGTTTATTTCAAATGTAAGGTGACACGCCCACCGCCCCCGCAAATCAATAATTTATTTTTTTAACTTAATTTATAAGCGCTGTATAAAAGATACAACTTTCTGACCTAAACAATTACTAAGCTGAATAAAATATCTACGTATTCTCTACATTGCAATCCGATTGGACAATAAACACAGAAGATATTCAAGAAAACATGAGCATAAAACCGATTGCTCGTGTCAGCTAACAAGGGAGGCAGGCGAGCGCGAAGCGCTAGCGTTATCTGTTGGGAATAATTTTACAGTATGTACATATGTAGATGTGTATGAATTAAACAAATTAAACTACACCGGAATATATGTCGAAGCGTATCCCACTGTCGCGTGCTGCGCGACTGTTGCTTTTCTTACTGGTTTAATATTTGAGTGCGCATATAAAAAATTAAAAATGTTTGCAAAACGGAAGCGCTCAGAAATATGGAAATATGGTAATTTGGCGCGCCATATCAAAAATGTGCATCCAACAGTAACTGTAGACCGCCAAATTGGTAACAGAAATGATCAGCCTTCCATTTCGGATGAATCACCAGTACTGATAACAACGTCCAGCACATCTGGTAGGAACAAGTGAAAACTTATATTTAGGCCATGGATTTTAAAAAAATTCATGGTCTATTGTGTTTGTCGGAACGGAATTGTGCGTAACAGGCAGAAGGAGGCATCTCCGACCCCATAAACTATACATATTCTGAATCAGTATCAGTAGCCGAGTCGATTGAGCCATGTCTGTCTGTCCGTCTGTCTGTCTGTATGAACACCTGGATATCAGAAAGTATAAGAGCTAGAGTCATCAAATTTTGCGACAACATACGTATATATTGCAGTGTCTCAAAGTTTTTTTAAAATTTGGACACGCCTCTTCCCGCCTCCGTAAATCAGTAATAACTATTTAAAAACTACAATATTAGCTCAACAACCAAAGTTGTATATCTTACATGACAAATACTTTGCCACGGGCGTTATGTGAAAATTTCAATCGGACTATTAATAAGTGAGATATGATACGAATTAAACTCACTTTGAACATACATTTATACTTAAGCAGACCTAATTTACGTAAGCATACCGAAGTTCAAATCTAGCGTCAGACACACAGCATTTTAAACTTTTTATTTGCATTGTTTGGTAACAGAATTGGTTCACAATGCAGTTTTGCCGATAGGCCAAGGAGTGAGGCAATGACCGAGTGGTTAGAGTGGCTGACGGCTGTGAGAGAGTGCGTGTGTTCAACTGCCGGTTGAGGCGGGTGCGAGTTTTCATTTATTAATTATTTATTATTTTATTTTAATTTTTTATTTATTTTATTCTAATAATATTCGGGCGGCGATTCCATACCGTTAAAATTTTTATTACGGTATAATATGATAATCCATGGCCTTATACAGCCAGCACCTGACTGTAGCGTTAGTATTTTTAGGCCATGGATTTTAAAAATTCATGGACTATTGTGTTTGTCGGAACGGAATTGTGCGTAACAGGCAGAAGGAGGCATCTCCGACCCCATAAACTATATATATTCTGAATCAGTATCAGTAGTCGAGTCGATTGAGCCATGTCTGTCTGTCCGTCTGTCTGTCTGTATGAACACCTGGATATCAGAAAGTATAAGAGCTAGAGTCATCAAATTTTGCGACAACATACGTATATATTGCAGTGTCTCAAAGTTTTTTTTAAAATTTGGACACGCCCCCTTCCCGCCTCCGTAAATCAGTAATAACTATTTAAAAACTACAATATTAGCTCAACAACCAAAGTTGTATATCTTACATGACAAATACTTTGCCACGGGCGTTATGTGAAAATTTCATTTAAATCGGACTATTAATAAGTGAGATATGATACGAATTAAACTCACTTTGAACATACATTTATACTTAAGCAGACCTAATTTACGCAAGCATACTGAAGTTCAAATCTAGACACACATCATTTTAAACTTTTTATTTGCATTGTATGGTAACAGAATTGGTTCACAATGCAGTTTTGCCGATAGGCCAAGGAGTGAGGCAATGACCGAGTGGTTAGAGTGGCTGACGGCTGTGAGAGAGTGCGTGTGTTCAACTGCCGGTTGAGGCGGGTGCGAGTTTTCATTTATTAATTATTTATTATTTTATTTTAATTTTTTATTTATTTTATTCTAATAATATTCGGGCGGCGATTCCATACCGTTAAAATTTTTATTACGGTATAATATGATAATCCATGGCCTTATACAGCCAGCACCTGACTGTAGCGTTAGTATTTTTTTGTATGATTTTAATCTTAGTTGTTTGTACACATTTTCAGCATTACCTCCATTACCACCTAGGCTAATGTCAGTAGCAGGACAACAAATTATAACTAATTATGTTGATCGCCCAGTGACAAACTGAAAGACTGCCCAAATTGACCGCCAAGTCCTTAAAATGGTCGCAAAAGGCAATCACGCTCTTCGTATTGTCGAAGAGCCAGCTTTTCGCAATCTAGTAATAGCTGTCAGCTAATGCCCAGGCTACAAGCTCCCGACTCGCAGATCACTGTCAAGTGCGTTATTTCCCTCCGTTTACGAGGAAATAAAGGCGAAGGTTCGTGGTGAACTTCAAGTTGCAAGTGCAGTTTGCATTACAACAGATGCGTGGACCTCGGTAAGCAATCAAAAATATATTGCAGTTACTGCACCTTTTATAAATGAAGATTGTCAGCTACGTGCAAGAACATTAACTTGCCATGAGGAAAAAGAGCGCCATACTATTGACAATCTGGCAAATTTCCTAAAAAATGTTTTCAACGAATGGGAAATTGCAAATAAAATAACTGCAGTTGTCTCAGACAATGGAGCCAATATTGTGGGCGCAGTTAGGTTAGGGCAGTGGCGATCGGTCGCATGTTTCGCACATTCGCTAAATTTAATAGTACAAAAAGGACTTGTCTGTATCAGCGAATTGCGCCATAAGGCAAAAGCCATTGAGGAGTTTTTCCACCGTAGCTCACACACTCAGGCTTAACTCAAAGAAGCCCAACAAAAAATTAGTGCTGCTGAGCTTAAGCTCAAAAATGATGTTGTAACCAGATGGAACTCAACATTTGAAATACTTGAGCGTCTGGCGAAAAACAAGGATGCACTTGCACTTGCATTGCCGCATTTAAAGCCTGAGCTATGTCTTTTGCCTGCTGACTGGATGCTGCTTGATAGAGTACTGCTGATACTACAGCCTTTCTATGAAATAACTTTGCACGTTTCATCAGAAAAGAATGTCACCCTTTCAATGGTAATATATTCATCTTTTCAACATAGTTGTACTTAACGAAATCTTATTAAATAGGTTACTCTATTGGTTAAAATCCTGCAATCGATAATGGTGCAACAAAAAGTGTGTGATCCAATGGAGCTGGTAGAAATACTACAACTGGAAGTTTTAAAACGTTTCGGTGAATATGAAAAAAATACCACGCTTTAAATCGCGTGGGTTCAAAAATGAGTCCAATTTTAAACAAGCATTGAAGCAGCTTAAGCCGGTCAGCCTTAGGCCAGTTGAAGCAATTTCGAATGCTGACTGCCTTGAGTCAGAAGCCACTGTTGACGTTCCTGCAAAGAAGCCATCCATCTAGGATAGCTACGATGCAGAGTTTAAATCTGTGGTTCAACAATTTGCTGCGTCTCAGCGGGAAATGGACAAATATATCAAATATCTATTTAGACAGAACAAATAATCCTCTCGTATGGTGGAAGGAAAAAAAAATCAGTATCCACGACTTTACGCCTACATGCTTGCATTGTTGCAACTTCTGTGCCATGCGAACGACTTTTTTCTGTAGCTGGCCAGATAGTAACCGACCGAAGGAGCTTGTTGCAACCAAACAAGGTGGATAAGCTCACATTCCTGCATAATAATATGGAATTGTTACATTATTTAATTTATATTCTTAGCCAACATATTGTATTAATATCAACCAAAAACATGAAGTTCCTATTTAGATTGAAGCAAATATTATAGTAATAATATATTTTATATTTTTTGTTAGCTTTTGAATTTTGATTTTTATTAGTAATTTAAATTTAAACATAATTAAGCTTAATACCACATGCAACTATTTTTTATTTGAAACATTTACTTTTAACGATCGACAGTTGAAAACATGCGCGGAGAATGGCAAAATTGTACGATGTCAATGAAAGAACAAGATTTTGACCAACGAACTAAAGACCAAAAGACTCGAACGAACGAACTATAGATTGAACTATATAACGAACTAAAAGACTTGAAGACCAAAAGACTCGAACGAACAAACTAAATATTCAACTATATAAAGAACTAAAAGACTCGAACAAACGAACTAAAGATTGAACTATAGTTCATCGAAAAATGAACTAAAACTCTAAAACTTTCCAATTGTAGCTCGAATTATGCCCTGCATGAGCCTTTCAGGGTACTATGTTCGGACTATAATAAACTATATTACATTATCGCTAACAACAACAATAATTCTGTATCTTGCTTAAAAGTACAAATCCTTACCCACCTTTCTAGTAACTAGTTTAATATATACTTATCTTCTTTCTAGTAACAGTAGTACTTTTTAACTAACTGCATGTTTGAACATTCTAATCGCTATTTTGATTAGGTTTTGCTTACTAACACTAACTCTCCTGATCTGATTGGGTTTTTTCTGGGTTTTCCCCAACACTCTGCAACAAATGTTGGATCGGCTCTTTCATTTTTTATCCCAATGTAAACTCAATTCAATTAATTTTTTTTTCTTTTTTTTTTCTCACAGTTAAGATTTTAGTTTTAACTTAAAATTATAAATTATAACTATTAATTGTATTTTTTCTTTACTTTTAAACAGTCGACTGACCTTAGTCCGACTATAAACTAATTAAATAAATAAATAAATAAATAAATAAAAACAACCAAAGTTGTATATCTTACATGACAAATACTTTGCCACGGGCGTTATGTGAAAATTTCATTTAAATCGGACTATTAATAAGTGAGATATGATACGAATTAAACTCACTTTGAACATACATTTATACTTAAGCAGACCTAATTTACGCAAGCATACCGAAGTTCAAATCTAGCGTCAGACACACAGCATTTTAAACTTTTTATTTGCATTGTATGGTATTGTATGCCGATGGGCCAAGGAGTGAGGCAATGGCCGAGTGGTTAGAGTGGCGGACGGCTGTGAGAGAGTGCGTGTGTTCAACTCCCGGTTGAGGCGGGTGCGAATTTTCATTTATTAATTATTTATTATATTATTTTATTTTTTTTATTTATTTTATTCTAATAATAATAATATTCGGGCGGCGATTCCATACCGTTAACATTTTTATTACGGTATAAAATGATAATCCATGGCCTTATACAGTCAGCACCTGACTGTAGCGTTAGTATTTTTAGGCCATGGATTTTAAAAAAATTCATGGACTATTGTGTTTGTCGGAACGGAATTGTGCGTAACAGGCAGAAGGAGGCATCTCCGACCCCATAAACTATATATATTCTGAATCAGTATCAGTAGTCGAGTCGATTGAGCCATGTCTGTCTGTCCGTCTGTCCGTCTGTCTGTCTGTATGAACACCTGGATCTCAGAAAGTATAAGAGCTAGAGTCATCAAATTTTGCGACAACATACGTATATATTGCAGTGTCTCAAAGTTTTTTTAAAATTTGGACACGCCCCTTCCCGCCTCCGTAAATCAGTAATAACTATTTAAAAACTACAATATTAGCTCAACAACCAAAGTTGTATATCTTACATGACAAATACTTTGCCACGGGCGTTATGTGAAAATTTCATTTAAATCGGACTATTAATAAGTGAGATATGATACGAATTAAACTCACTTTGAACATACATTTATACTTAAGCAGACCTAATTTACGCAAGCATACTGAAGTTCAAATCTAGACACACATCATTTTAAACTTTTTATTTGCATTGTATGGTAACAAAATTGGTTGACAATGCAGCTTTGCCGATAGGCTAGGGAGTGAGGCAATGGCCGAGTGGTTAGAGTGGCGGACGGCTGTGAGAGAGTGCGTGTGTTCAACTCCCGGTTGAGACGGTTGCGAATTTTTATTTATTAATTATTTTATTTTATTTTTTTTATTTATTTTATTCTAATAATATTCGGGCGGCGATTCCATACCGTTAAAATTTTTATTACGGTATAATATGATAATCCATGGCCTTATACAGTCAGCACCTGACTGTAGCGTTAGTATTTTTTCAAATGAATTGGGGTGGATGTGCTTTCTTGTGAGCATTGGGCACAATCTTGCCGAAGTGTTGTTTGTATCAATTTCAAATAGTTTAACTTTTATTTTCCATGACACTTTAGCATCTGGCGTATCAATCCTACCATTCATTAGGGTATTTCTTATTGATTTATTTGGTGTGGGACATCATAAATTGTAAATATTTTTTTATCATTTACAAGATAATATGGCGTTTCCAAATTAATTTCATTTTTGGCAAACGCTCCTCTGTTATTTGGGCCCTGATCGCAAACAATGGATCTTATATTTAGCCCACAGTTTTGAGCGACTGTAATATTTTTAATAATCGTCTCTTTAAGTTTAGAGGACGAGAGTGCAGTTGATGATCCAACATAGCTCAATACGAATTTCCAATTATCGTAGAGCCCACGAACCATAAAGACGCAAATCTGTTTGCATAAGCCCATGGTTTTTTCACAGCCGTCATCTGCAAACCCCTCCACTTCGTCATGGTGGGAACTATATTGGAGGCCTTTTCTAATTGATATTTCATCAAATACCAGAACGGCTGGTTTACTTTTATTGTCCATTTTTGAAAATATTGCTTTTAAATTATTAAGCACACTTTCATTGAACCCGGGTGTCAAATTTTTTATAGGTGCCCATCTCACCAATGAAAACTTTGAAGGAAGATTAAAATGAAGAGTATCTCTCATAAAAGAGTAGGCCTTGGCAGAATAAAAGTTTATACTCTGAGCAATAACTGTGTCTTCTTCTTTCCACGTTTGCTTTTTTCTTATCAACATTTTGCAAACTGTAGTTGAACTTTCAGAAAGTCCTTTGTTGTCAAGAATTTTATATATATTGTTATTCTTTGTTTGTTTCAAATACTTGACCTTCTTCAATATTTCCCTTCGTACAGACACTTGTAAAATCTTTATCGTCTTTCTATAATCTCTTAGCTTTTTTTTCCATAATTTATTTTCTTTAAAGCTGCCCAATATTTATTTCTGTAAAATAATTCATTTTGCTCTTTTTTTAGGCAATTGATGCAAAAGTCAATCTTAATGTCAACGGACCTTTCTTGACTCATTGACATGTTGTCTGATTGATTTTCAATATCCATATATTCCACGCTTGTTTGAACATCGAGCCTAGGTGCACTTTTGTAAACAGGAATAAGTTCACATATTTCATCAGTAAACTCGTACATGTTAATGTTGGAGTTTACTGTCATATTCAAATTTAAAATTGGCTTTTCTACCAAATGCAGAGTCGGCGTAGCTCCTTTCTTTATTCGTTTCCCACCTAAATACTTATATTCAAAATGTAAATTGCAAATAACTGCTTTGTCAATATTGACATCACTTTGCAATTTGCATTTTGAATTCTTTCGAAACTTAAACAGACGGACAGGGGAAAGTTCGGTGGTATCTCTATAGCAACGCGGGCAGGAACTAATTACACATTGTACCCCAGAGGTCCTAGAATCTGAATTATTTTTGCTGCCATTTTAGTATTAAAAAATACTTATTTAATTAATCAAATTGATAAAAACTTTCGGTAATTATTAAATATGTGCCCTCAGCAGCGATTTTTTTTTAAATTCATCAAAAATATAGCCCTACCTGTAAAAAAAAAATTTTTTAAAATCGGTGCTGAGGGCACATATTTAACCATTACCCCATTTTTTTCTGGAAATCTAACGGTACTTTCTAAAATAAGCATTTAATATGTGCACACGTGTTCATTTTCAAAGGGCGGTTGCAAGCATTGTAAATATTTCACAACAAAAGCGCACTTTAATCAGTTCAGTCACCTAAAAAAGTTTATGATTGGATTTTCAAGTTGAAGGTATTTATTTTAAGTTCTTAAATTGAAAAAATTCTAATTTTTATTCTTCTTCTTCTTCTTGAATAGCCATTACAACCCGTCATCGGGTTACGGCCGACCTCAACGTCTCGCGCCAGCAGCCTCTGCTCCTTGCGTGCCTCCTCCAATTGGTTACACCAAGCGTAGCCAGGTCCTCCTCCACTTGGTCCATCCATCGGAGCCGTGGTCGTCCCCTTCGCCGTCCAACGTCGACTCTTGCCTTTTTATTGGAGCTTCTTCGTCCATACGCTCAACATGCCCGAGCCAGCGCATACGTTGTATTGTAATGCGCCGGGCTACGTCAATGTCGCCGTAGAGCTCATACAGTTCGTGGTTCATTCGAATGCGAAAGTCGTTCCCGGTGCGAACAGGACCAAAGATCTTACGGAGAATTTTTCTCTCGAACACTCCAAGACCTGCTGCATCCGTTTGTGACAGTACCCATGCCTCTGCGCCATATAAGAGCACGGGTAGGATGAGCGTCTTATAAAGTGTCAGGTTTGTCGGTCCAGAGGGAGCTCTGCTACACTTGGGATCCTAGGCGCTGGGACTCCTTGCTACTGGACAGCATATACTTGGTTTTTCCCTCATTTACCTCCATACCCTCTCTTGCTGACTCCTTTTCGATCGCGGAAATTGCTGCTGTAACATCTCGCTTGCAACGTGCAATGATGTCGATATCATCGGCGTATGCAAGTAGTTGGACACTTTTATAAAAAATAGTGCCATTTCGATGTACCTCAGCATTTCGCAGTACCCCTTCCATCACCAGGTTGAAGAGGTTGCACGATAGAGGATCGCCTTGTCTGAAACCTCGCACGGTATTGAAAGGTTCGGAGACGTTCTTTTCTACCTTGACGAGTTTGTGGTGCTGCTCAACGTCATTCTGCACAGCCGAATCAGCTTCGCAGGAATACCGAACTCAGACATGGTGGCAAGTAGGCGATCTCTTATCGGGCTATCGGAAGCAGCCTTATAGTCGACAAAGAGATGGTGTGTGTCGACCTGTTTCTCGTGGGTCTTCTCCAGGATTTAGCGTAATGGAAAGATCTTGTCTATGGTGGATTTACCAGGTCTGAAGCCGCACTGATAAGGTCCAATCAGTGTGTTGGCATACGGCTTCACTCTTTCGCAGATTACGCTTGATAGGACCTTGTACGAGATGGCGATGAGACTGATTCCCCGGTAATTGGCACAAATTGTCGGGTCACCCTTCTTAAGGACAAAGGACACTGAGATTCCAATCATTGGGCATGCATTCCTTTAGCCATATTTTGCAAAGGAGCTGATGCATGCACCCTATCAGCTCGTTGCCGCCGGCTTGAAACAATTCCGCAGGCAAGCCATCAGCTCCGGCTTCCGTTTCTTCCGTCTGAAAAGACGCCTCTCTTCCATACTCTTTTTTCGATAGCCGTCCCGCGTTTCCCGTGTTGCGGCGGCCTGGAGCGTCTTTCTATAGGCCGCGTTCTTCGCAGCGTGTGCATTGCGACACTCCTCGTCGTACCATTGGTTTCGTGGTGTCAATCTCTTGAACCCAATGGTTTCAACTGCGGCGGTGCGCATGGAGTGGGATATGTGTACCCAGTATCCGTCTGCGTCTTCGGGTAAAGATTCAGGCTGGTGGAGTAATTCCGAGACGTGAGTGGAGAAGGCTTCCGCTGCCCGTTGTGATCGCAGCTTAGCGACGTCGAGCTTTCGCTGTGTGCTGGGGTGTACGTTTTTGCATTGTAGAGTCGCATGCGTATCTTGGCTGCAACAAGATAGTGGTCGGAGTCAATGCTCACTCCGCGAAACTCACGAACGTCCAGCACACTTAATGCCTTCCGTCGATCACAACGTGATCAATTTGGTTTTTCGTTTTTTGATCAGGGGACAGCCATGTAGCCTTGTGGATATCGAGATGCCGGAATCTGGTGCTGCTTACTACCATGTTTCGCGCCGCGGCGAAGTCGATCAGCCTGAGACCGTTGTTCGAGGAGGTCTCATGGAGGCTGAACTGTCCGACGGTGGGGCCAAATATACGTTCCCGACCAACCTTCGCGTTGAAGCCCCAACGGTCGTATGCGTCCTCAAGTCTCGCGTAAAACGCATCCTTAACGGCATCATCCTTTTCTTCCGTCGGGGCGTGCGCATAAATTAGGCTGATGTTGAAGAATTTAGCCTTGATACGGATTGTAGCTAGCCTTTCACTCACAGGAGTGAATCTAGAGACGTGGTGGCGAAGTCTTCGGCTAACTACAAATCCGCATCCGAATTCGCGCCTCTCCGCATGGCAGCTGTAGTAAATATCACAGGTTACTGCTTTAAAGCAACCTTGTCCAGTCCATCTCATTTCCTGTATGGCGGTAATGTCAGCCTTGACTGACTTGAGGGTTTCCGCCTGGATAGTGGCACCTTCCCTGTTAAGGGTCCGGACATTCCAGGTGCATATCCTTAAATCATTAAAAATACATCACATGGATGTAAAAAGTGCCTCTCTAAATGGAAAGTTAAAAGAGGAAATTTATATGAAAGTTCATCAAGGTGTGTCATATGTTGGTGGTACTGTATGTAAATTGAACAAAGCAATTTACGGCCTTAAGCAAGCAGCTAGGTGCTGGATCGAGGTGTTTGAGCAAGCACTAAAGGAATGTGATTTTGTTAATTCGTTGTTTGATGTATTAATATATTATACTAGATAAAGCCGATGTTTAGGAAGAACATATATTTGCTTCTGTATGTAGAAAATCTGACTATAGCAAAAGCAGACATAAACAAAATGAAATAGCCGACCCCTGTAGATGAGTCGTCTGAGGTGTTTGACCTTTATACAGTGGTTCCGGGTTCGAATCCCGGGGGAGGGCATGGTTTTTAAAAAATACAGATTTAACATATAAACAAAATAGAAAACGCTAACTATAGTTAGTTAGCCGGCGCGCCTTAAATGGGCAGAATTAATAGATAAAAAAGGACACAAAGGGATATTGGATTTTCCCCGTATGACTTAATAATAATATAGATAAAAGAAAAATATATTTAAAAAAAATGAAATATTTTAAAGAGTATGTTATGAACAAGTTCAGAATGACTGACTTGAATGAAATACAATATTTCATTGGAATGCGATTAGATAGATATGTGCAATGATAAAATACTCTTAAATCAGTCTGCATATATTTTTAAAGATTTTGAATAAATTCAAAATGGATGATTGCAAATCAGTGAGCACACCCCTAGCAAGCAAGCTGAATTATGAGTTGTTAAATTCAGATGAGAGATATGACGCACCATGTAGAAATCAAGTCGGTTGTCTGATGTATGTAATGCTTTGTACGCGGCCAGACTTAGCTACTGCTGTAAATATTTTAAGTCGATATATGAATAAAAATAATGCAGAATTATGGGTATGTTTAAAAAGAATTCTTAGATATTTGAAAAGGAATATCGGTATAAAGTTAGTTTTCAGAAAAAATAAAAAATAAGAAAATATATTTACAGGGTATGTATATTCTGACTGGGGAGGAAACGAAATAGACAGGAAAAGTACAACTGGTTTTATTTTTAAAATGTTTAATATTATTTGTATTGAGTATATATCCACAGAGAACCAACTTGCAGATACAGTGTGTCAACTAATTCTTTGCAAAAGGAAAAATGCAATGAATTTTTACGTTTAAAGTAGTTTTTTATTAAGCGCTAGGACATTTGAAGTCGTTCATAGCCATCACAATGGTATTTCAGTCAGCCTCCAAGATAGTATAGATGAGCAAAATTTTGATTAGTTTGGTGGTTAGGTAGGTAGTATTAGGGTTATAAAGTGTTAGGATGTTTGTAATTAGGAGTTCGATAGGTAGGCAAAATGTAAATATGTAGGTATATATTATTAAAATAAATAAGTAGTTTAAGTATATAAGTTTAATTTTAATCCATGAAATGGATTTAAAATAATTCTTTTGTTATTATTCTATTTTTTTTTTCTTTTTCATTTTTCATTTTCCTGCATATGAAGAAAGCATTGGGGAACGTTGGAGTTGGTTCTACTCAGCTCAAGTCGACTCGTAGGTCCACAAAACTTTGTATTGTTGACCCCATTATAATTTTAATGGCCTCCCCGTGGTGTTCCCTGGGTACTAATTATATATACACACATATAATTAAATTAATTTTTACTATATATGTATATATAATAAGTAGCGAATTCGAGCGGCGAAAATAGATAAGATAAGCAGGTTATTAAATGTAGTATGAAAGCCGTTTATTACATCTATTAGAGTAGAGAGTATCAAACAGTTAGATACTGTTTACGGTAACATAGGTCGAAGGGTATCCCACTGTCGCTACTACTGGTAAGGTTAACCACTCCTTTTGCAGTTGCATGTATGTACTCTCCACGTTTTGCAATTTCGATGACAATATGATTTTGCAAGTTTTCATGTTCAGAACATGTCATTGATGAGATGATCTGATGCACCGGAGTCCAGGATGAATTCAATCAGCCCCATATTTTTATTTATGTTTTCCTTTCTAATCATGAATGCAAAGCCTCGTTCAGAATTGGTTGTTGCAATGTGAGCTTGCTTCTCTTGTCCACTAATATTACTAGAAACATTTTGATTTCCTGCCTGCCGTTTCAATAAGAAACAATCTCTCTTTAAATGTCCTGGTTTTCCACAATGAAAACATTTCGGCTTCGATTTAAATTTATTCTTAAATTGTTTTTTGTGCATTGCTTTGTTTTTATATTTATTTTCTTTAACCTGGTTATTGCCTATCGCTTGAAGAACTTTTGCGCTTGTGTCCTTGCTTGTATTTTTTACTTTTGTCTCAAATAGTCGAGTTTTAACAAATGCTAAAGTCAGATTTGCTTCAGATAGTGTCTCTATTGCAGTTACGACCCCATCGTAGCATGTTGGAAGAGTTAGAAGTAAGTGTGAAATTTTGTCCATTTCATCTATTTTTGCACCTGACGCAATGAGCTCAGTTATTAAATTATCAAACAAATAGAAATGATTTTGTAGCGAAGTATCACCCTTTAACTTTAACACCAATAGTTGTTTTCTTAATGAGAGTTGTGAAGCTAAACTTTTTCTTTCATAGATTTCGTCTAATTTAGAAAAAAACCTCCTTGGGTGTGCATGCATTATTTGCATGAAACAAAAACGAGTCACTCAGATATTCAACAATTATGCTTTTTGCTTGTCTTTGTGCCTTTTTAATATCATCATTCACTATATTTTGTTCGTCATCTATTACACTCAATAAATCATTTTCTTCTAAAAGCACTCTCACTCTATACTTCCAAATTGAATATTTTTCCCCATCAAATGGTTTAATATTTCTCTTTCCTTTATCCATTCTTCGTTTTTACTCAATACACACAACTTGTATTCGTTTGTGCATGTACTTGTCTTCTTAGAAATGCGGTGACTGCAAGAATAAGAAGAGAGAAAGAGAAAAAAATTGTTACCGACACCAGCTACAGCGTCCCGGTTTTCGCGCGGAAAAAAAAACTTATGTGTATGCGACGAAATTGTGAAATTATTATAAACGTTTAACACGCTATACTATATGTATGCAATTATATTATACATGTATTTGTATATATAAGCAATTCAATGCATATATGTATGTATATTCACCAAGCCCTTACCAGCGGCACGTTTTCTTGACTTGCGAAGTAAAATAGGACTATCTGAAGAACAACCCAAATGACTAATAATAATATAGTTGTAACTAATTTTATGACTTTTGAAGACAGTTTTTAATTTTATTTCTCATAAAGAAATATTAAATATGTTTGTTTGTAGCTATTACTTTATTTAATTATAAGAGTGATCTGATTGGGTTTTATGGGTTTTCCCAATCCTAGCAGCAAATGCTGGATTACTGTAATGTATCCCAAATGAACGAAAGCAGTGAAGAAAGCACAGTACCAAGCCACATTAAAATAAGACAATTTATGCATTTTTTAATTTTGATTTCGATTTTAAACTTAAACGTAAAATGCAATTTTTGAGGGGGCGTGTTGAAATATGAAGCTAAAATATCCCCAAATTAGTATTTAATAAAATACCAAAAATGGCATTATAGTTCTTAAGTTATTCGGTCACACCTAAAGTGAAGACAGTCTTTAATGGTGTATTTCTTCTCTTTTGATTCTGACACTTACGAGAGTGGCTGGTTGCTGGTGCTTAAATAAAAAGTTAACATATCAATATATCACTACAAATCAAATCTCGTGTAATTATTTAATTATTTAACGTAGAATAGGTTATGGGCCCAGGTCACGTTGAGTTAAATAATTAATATAATTTCATCTTAACTAGAAGTGTCTGTGAATTCTTGTTAAAAAAAAAAAAAAAAAAAAGTGAAGCGCAACATAAAACCGTTTAAGGGTGAAAAATATTCTGTTTGGAAATTTAGAATCAGAGCACTTCTTGCTGAACTAGATGTTTTAAAAGTAGTTTATGAGGAAGTTCCTGAGGAAATTACTGATAGTCGGATAAAGGCAGAGAGATATGCAAAAAGCACGTTGATAGAGCATTTAAGTGATTCGTTTTTGAATTTTGCAACAGCCGACAATACGTCGCGACAAATTCTTAGGAATTTAGACGCCATTTATGATTATGTCATTTTCGTAGATCAGTACACACAATATTGTGTAACCTATCTAATAAAACATAAATCAGATGTTTTCACTATGTTTAAAGATTTTGCGGCAAAAAGTGAAGCACATTTCAACCTTAAAATTATGAATCTCTATATAGATAATGGCAGGGAATACCTATCGACAGAAATGCGTAATTATTGTGTAGAGAAAGGGATAAGTTATCATTTGACTGTACCCTATACCCCGCAATTGAATGGTGTGGCAGAAAGGATGATCCGAACCATAACAGAAAAAGCTCGATCTATGGTTAATGGTGCTCTGTTAGATAAAATCTTCTGGGGCGAAGCAGTATTAACTGCTACCTTTTTAATTAATAGAACTCCCAGTAGGGCTCAAGGAATAAGTTCGAAAACTCCATATGAAGCGTGGCACAACAGAAAGCCTAGTTTAAAGAATTTTATAGTCTTTTGTTCAACTGTGTTTGTTCATGTTAAAAATAGGAAAAGGAAATTTGACGAGAAATCATTTAAAGCAATTTTAGTTGGTTATGAACCAAATGGTTTCAAATTATGGGATGCCCATAATGAAAAGTTTTTTGTGGCAAGAGATGTAATAGTAGATGAAACTAACATGGTTAATTCTAGGTCAAAAGGTCAAATAAAACTCCTGAATGAAAGTAAGGAGGGTGATCAAAAAGAGTTCCTGAATAAGAGTAAGGAAGGTGATCAAACAGATTTCTTGAATGAAAGTAAAGAAAATAATTTTTCAATGTTTCCGAATGCTAGTAGGAAAGGAAATCTCCCGAATGAAAGTAAGAAGTGTGATGAAATAAATGTCCTGAATGAGAGTAAGGATGGTGTTGAAACAGAAATCCGGAATGAAAGTACGGAGACAAATTTTGACCTAGAACAGCCTAGTGAATGTGTTTCAAGAAGAAGTGATAGGTTAAAGAACAGGCCACAAATATCCTATAATGAGGACGAATTTGACTTTAATAGTCACATTCTAAATGCACACACTATCTTTAATGATATTCCTAATTCCTTTGAAGAGATACAAAGCAGGAGGGACAAGTCTTTATGGGAGGAAGCAGTTGAAAATGAATTAAATGCCCATAAAATAAATAATACCTGGTCGATTGTTAGGCAGCCTGAAAATGTAAATGTTGTTGATTGTAAATGGGTATTTACTTTAAAATCGGATGAATTTGGAAATCCAGTTCGGTACAAAGCGAGACTAGTTGCGCGTGGTTTCACGCAGAAATATCATATTGATTATGAAGAAACATTTGCTCCTGTGGCTAGGATAGCAAGTTTTCGTTTCTTATTATCAATTTCTATTCAATATGATTTAAAAATACATCACATGGATGTAAAAAGTGCCTTTCTAAAGTTAAAAGAGGAAATTTATATGAAAGTTCGCCAAGGTGTGTCATATG
The DNA here is from genome assembly GCA_018901815.1 of Zaprionus lachaisei. NCBI lineage: Eukaryota > Metazoa > Arthropoda > Insecta > Diptera > Drosophilidae > Zaprionus > Zaprionus lachaisei. Next base: position 69,389 of record JAEIFI010000290.1, read on the forward strand.
TTGTCGGTATTGTATGTAAATTGAATAAAGCAATTTACGGTCTCAAGCAAGCAGCTAGGTGCTGGTTCGAGGTGTTTGAGCAAGCACTAAAGGAGTGTGACTTTGTTAATTCGCCAGTTGATCGATGTATTTATATTCTAGATAAAGGCGATGTAAGGAAGAACATATATTTACTTCTGTATGTAGATGATCTGATTATAGCAACAGCAGACATAAACCAAATTAAATATTTTAAAGAGTATGTAATGAACAAGTTCAGAATGACTGACTTCAATGAAATACGATATTTTATTAGAATGCGAATAGAAATTTGCAATGATAAAATACTCTTAAGTCAGTCTGCATATATTAAAAAGATTTTGAATAAGTTCGAAATGAATGATTGCAAATCAGTGAGAACACCCCTTGCAAGCAAGCTGAATTATGAGTTGTTAAATTCAGATGAGAGATATGACGCACCATGTAGAAATCTAGTCGGTTGTCTGATGTATGTAATGCTTTGTACGCGGCCAGACTTAGCTACTGCTGTAAATATTTTAAGCCGATATATGAATAAAAATAATGCAGAATTATGGGTATGTTTAAAAAGAATTCTTAGATATTTGAAAGGGAATATCGGTATTAAGTTAGTTTTCAGAAAAAATAAAAAATAAGAAAATACATTTACAGGGTATGTATATTCTGACTGGGGAGGAAACGAGATAGACAGGAAAAGTACAACTGGTTTTATTTTTAAAATGTTTAATTCAAACACAATATGTTGGAACACAAAGCGTCAAAGTTCTGTAGCTGCTTCGTCGACTGAAGCTGAATATATGGCATTGTTCGAAGCAGTAAGAGAAGCTTTGTGGTTGAGATCTCTTTTAGAGAGTGTGAATATTAAATTAGAAAGACCTATAAAAATATTTGAAGATAATCAGGGATATATTAGTATAGCTAATAATCCCTCATGCCATAAAAGATCAAAACACATTGATATTAAATATCATTTTGCAAGAGAACAAATAGAAAATAATGTTATTTGTATTGAGTATATATCCACATAGAACCAACTTGCAGATATATTCACCAAGCCCTTACCAGCGGCACGTTTTCTTGACTTGCGAAGTAAAATGGGTCTATCTGAAGAACAACCGAAATAACTAATAATAATATAGTTGTAACTAATTTTATGACTTTTCAAGACAGTCTTTAATTTTATTTTTCATAAAGAAATATGAAATATGTTTGTTTGTAGCTATTACTTTATTTAATTATAAGAGTGATCTGATTGGGTTTTATGGGTTTTCCCAATCCTAGCAGCAAATGCTGGATTACTGTAATGTATCCCAAATGAACGAAAGCAGTGAAGAAAGCACAGTACCAAGCCACATTAGAATAAGACAATTTATGCATTTTTTAATTTTGATTTCGATTTTAAACTTAAACGTAAAATGCAATTTTTGAGGGGGCGTGTTGAAATATGAAGCTAAAATATCCCCAAATTAGTATTTAATAAAATACCAAAATGGCATTAAGGCTACAGTCAGGTGCTGACTGTATAAGGCCATGGATTATCATATTATACCGTAATAAAAATTTAAACGGTATGGAATCGCCGCCCGAATATTATTAGAATAAAATAAATCAAATAAAATAATAAGTAATTAATAAATGAAAATTTGCACCCGCCTCAACCGGGAATTGAACACACGCACTCTCTCACAGCCGTCCGCCACTCTAACCACTCGGCCATTGCCTCACTCCTTGACCCATCGGCAAAGCTGCATTGTCAACCAATTCTGTTACCATACAATGCAAATAAAAAGTTTAAAATGCTGTGTGTCTGACGCTAGATTTGAACTTCGGTATGCTTGCGTAAATTAGGTCTGCTTAAGTATAAATGTATGTTCAAAGTGAGTTTAATTCGTATCATATCTCACTTATTAATAGTCCGATTGAAATTTTCACATAACGCCCGTGGCAAAGTATTTGTCATGTAAGATATACAACTTTGGTTGTTGAGCTAATATTGTAGTTTTTAAATAGTTATTACTGATTTACGGAGGCGGGAAGGGGCGTGTCCAAATTTTAAAAAAACTTTGAGACACTGCAATATATACGTATGTTGTCGCAAAAATTTGATGACTCTAGCTCTTATACTTTCTGAGATCCAGGTGTTCATACAGACAGACAGACGGACAGACAGACATGGCTCAATCGACTTGGCTACTGATACTGATTCAGAATATATATAGTTTATGGGGTCGGAGATGCCTCCTTCTGCCTGTTACGCACAATTCCGCTCCGACAAACACAATAGACCATGAATTTTTTTAAAATCCATGGCCTAAAAAGCGACATAATTCCGTCCGAAAAGTGTACTAGGCGGAGATATGTCGGCGGAGATATGCCGACTGAAGCAGTTTTGATGCTATGCACTGTTTGTACTGACAGCCGAACATGCAGCCGCCCCAGCCGAGCGTGCAGCCGAAGTCTCTATCACTAAGCAATGAACACATAGAGACCTCAAACAGCGGTTAACATGGCTGCCACTGGTTTTTCGATTTAGCTCCCCAGAGAAGAAGCAGAACAGAAGTATTGAGAATAAACGCTCGACCGGGGCAGCTCGAGTGCATAGCATCAAAACTGCTTCAGTCGCACAACGACAGCGGAACGATAAGCATGCGCGTAATTCTTTGCGCTGTGCGATCGTTTCAATGTTTGTGTGTATGTATGCACATGCTGGCGTGTGAATGTATGTGTGAATAGTGAAGTTTGGCAACTCATTATTCCATGGCCTGTGAGAAGTCAATTTTGTCATTCAGCATCGAGACCAAGCAGCCTAGAGAACGAGACTTCGCATGTGTGTGTGTGTGCATGTTGGCAAGGGACTGCTTTGTTGTTGCCGAAGCAGTGGTAGGCACGCGCCCATTCATTGTTTTGTTTTGATTACTTGTTTGTCCTTTGTTTTGATTTATACCGGCCATCTTCTAGCTTATTTATTAATTTGCTGCTGGTTACCTTATTTCATATTAAATATTTTTATATTATTTTATCACTAGCAGAAAATTTACAATATATGTACTAATTTAAATATCTATTATTTGTATTATTATTTGACTAAGATTGCATTGGCTTAACCCGTTGGAGGTGTTTTTGTTTGATCGCCAAGTTGATCGTGCTGTGCCTCGACTCACAGCTACTGCTGTGGTTAGCCAAGGAATCTGCAGCATCTGCGCTTATGATTTTAAAATGTCTATTTTCCGCTTACTTTTTTGCTTATCAGCGCATAGTTTTTCTGACAGCCAAATGGTATTTTTATTATTCCACATTTGTGGAATATCCAGTAGTGCAATTTCATTAGATTAAAGAAATCCTCTAGTGGAGTTTTAGGTCTAAAATTGTTGCTTATGGTTTTAAAGTTCTTATTAAACAAAAATAACTCCGACTCTTCGCAAATTGCAAGATCGCCCTTCAGTAGTAGACTACATTGGTCACAATTATATTTATTTTGTGATTTAAATAGCACATACCCTGTGAAGTATCGCAATGCGTTTTCATTTGCGTAGCTCAGAGTTGGCTGAACTTCGTCAACCTGGGCTACGTCCATATCTGCATAATTAACTATGTTGAATTCAAAATTATCGCAATCTTCCTGCTCTGGGTCATTCGCAATGTTTGCCAGTTCTTGCTTTGTTTCTTCTACAACATTTATTAGCAAGTCATCATCTGGCTCACAATTTCCAGTGCTCTTTTTTGAAGTGATGATCTTCATTGACAGCATCTTGGATATAATTGCATTAAACTCGAAGAGCATGGGATTATTATTTGTCCCACCTCTGCTTCTTATTAAATAAAATAGGTGCTCCAGAGCATCTTCATTAAGTCGCGACATTATTAGGAACTGGTAATTATTTTCAATCCATACATCTTGTGCAAGCATCAATATTGTATTTATTGTATGAACTAATCCATCAATACAATAAACTTTGTTTGATTGAAGCTGATACTTCATGAAATAGTCTTTCATTTCAATCATATAGACTTCTATTTCGCTATTTTGTTTTAGTGCTGACTTGAATGGGTTTCGATCATATAAGTTGTTGCTGTTTAAGCAATCGAACAACTTATTAATCTTTTCTACGAACTTGGCCGTAGAGATTGCAACATCTTCGCAATCTTTGTATGTCCCATTTAGTATAAGGGTCTTTATTGCAGATGATACGATGTGGCTAAATACTTGAGTTGCATATTTAACCTTCATTTTTTCAAATGAATTGGGGTGGATGTGCTTTCTTGTGAGCATTGGGCACAATCTTGCCGAAGTGTTGTTTGTATCAATTTCAAATAGTTTAACTTTTATTTTCCATGACACTTTACCATCTGGCGTATCAATCCTACCATTCATTAGGGTATTTCTTATTGATTTATTTGGTGTGGGACATCATAAATTGTAAATATTTTTTTATCATTTACAAGATAATATGGCGTTTCCAAATTAATTTCATTTTTGGCAAACGCTCCTCTGTTATTTGGGCCCTGATCGCAAACAATGGATCTTATATTTAGCCCACAGTTTTGAGCGACTGTAATATTTTTAATAATCGTCTCTTTAAGTTTAGAGGACGAGAGTGCAGTTGATGATCCAACATAGCTCAATACGAATTTCCAATTATCGTAGAGCCCACGAACCATAAAGACGCAAATCTGTTTGCATAAGCCCATGGTTTTTTCACAGCCGTCATCTGCAAACCCCTCCACTTCGTCATGGTGGGAACTATATTGGAGGCCTTTTCTAATTGATATTTCATCAAATACCAGAACGGCTGGTTTACTTTTATTGTCCATTTTTGAAAATATTGCTTTTAAATTATTAAGCACACTTTCATTGAACCCGGGTGTCAAATTTTTTATAGGTGCCCATCTCACCAATGAAAACTTTGAAGGAAGATTAAAATGAAGAGTATCTCTCATAAAAAGAGTAGGCCTTGGCAGAATAAAAGTTTATACTCTGAGCAATAACTGTGTCTTCTTCTTTCCACGTTTGCTTTTTTCTTATCAACATTTTGCAAACTGTAGTTGAACTTTCAGAAAGTCCTTTGTTGTCAAGAATTTTATATATATTGTTATTCTTTGTTTGTTTCAAATACTTGACCTTCTTCAATATTTCCCTTCGTACAGACACTTGTAAAATCTTTATCGTCTTTCTATAATCTCTTAGCTTTTTTTTCCATAATTTATTTTCTTTAAAGCTGCCCAATATTTATTTCTGTAAAATAATTCATTTTGCTCTTTTTTTAGGCAATTGATGCAAAAGTCAATCTTAATGTCAACGGACCTTTCTTGACTCATTGACATGTTGTCTGATTGATTTTCAATATCCATATATTCCACGCTTGTTTGAACATCGAGCCTAGGTGCACTTTTGTAAACAGGAATAAGTTCACATATTTCATCAGTAAACTCGTACATGTTAATGTTGGAGTTTACTGTCATATTCAAATTTAAAATTGGCTTTTCTACCAAATGCAGAGTCGGCGTAGCTCCTTTCTTTATTCGTTTCCCACCTAAATACTTATATTCAAAATGTAAATTGCAAATAACTGCTTTGTCAATATTGACATCACTTTGCAATTTGCATTTTGAATTCTTTCGGAAACTTAAACAGACGGACAGGGGAAAGTTCGGTGGTATCTCTATAGCAACGCGGGCAGGAACTAATTACACATTGTACCCCAGAGGTCCTAGAATCTGAATTATTTTTTGCTGCCATTTTAGTATTAAAAAATACTTATTTAATTAATCAAATTGATAAAAACTTTCGGTAATTATTAAATATGTGCCCTCAGCAGCGATTTTTTTTAAATTCATCAAAAATATAGCCCTACCTGTAAAAAAAATTTTTTAAAATCGGTGCTGAGGGCACATATTTAACCATTACCCCATTTTTTCTGGAAATCTAACGGTACTTTCTAAAATAAGCATTTAATATGTGCACACGTGTTCATTTTCAAAGGGCGGTTGCAAGCATTGTAAATATTTCACAACAAAAGCGCACTTTAATCAGTTCAGTCACCTAAAAAAAGTTTATGATTGGATTTTCAAGTTGAAGGTATTTATTTTAAGTTCTTAAATTGAAAAAATTCTAATTTTTATTCTTCTTCTTCTTGAATAGCCATTACAACCCGTCATCGGGTTACGGCCGACCTCAACGTCTCGCGCCAGCAGCCTCTGCTCCTTGCGTGCCTCCTCCAATTGGTTACACCAAGCGTAGCCAGGTCCTCCTCCACTTGGTCCATCCATCGGAGCCGTGGTCGTCCCCTTCGCCGTCCAACGTCGACTCTTGCCTTTTTTATTGGAGCTTCTTCGTCCATACGCTCAACATGCCCGAGCCAGCGCATACGTTGTATTGTAATGCGCCGGGCTACGTCAATGTCGCCGTAGAGCTCATACAGTTCGTGGTTCATTCGAATGCGAAAGTCGTTCCCGGTGCGAACAGGACCAAAGATCTTACGGAGAATTTTTCTCTCGAACACTCCAAGACCTGCTGCATCCGTTTGTGACAGTACCCATGCCTCTGCGCCATATAAGAGCACGGGTAGGATGAGCGTCTTATAAAGTGTCAGGTTTGTCGGTCCAGAGGGAGCTGTAATTAAGATTCTACTACTTTTATATTTATTAACACGTTCGTGCTTTATATAGTTGTAATTATAGTGTAGCTGTATTGTAAAAGTTTTGTATTTTTAACATACAACTACATTTTTTTTTTTTTTTTTTTTTTACAACCATTTAAATACAACTGCTAATGTCTCTTTCTCTAGTCTGGGGGGGACCCTGGATGCGGCTAGTTATCATTCGGTTGGGGTGGTTCGATGACTAGAAAAGGTGTTAAGATATTTAGAGAACAATTGGTAGCTTTACAAAAAAAAATTTTAGTCCCGATGCCTTTTTCAGATCGATGATACAATTTATAAATTTACTGACGCCATTAAATGATGACGAGGCTGCTAAAGGTGTTGGTGCAGCCCGCCTTCTTTACCCGCCCTACCATGATTTCCTTTCGGCGAAATTAATAGGAAATCCCTAAACAAATCGGCTGATACGCAAGCTCAGCCCATTTTCATCCAAAGAAACATATTATTGAATTTAGTTAAACATTATAAAGCTCATTCATTTATTTATAATTATGATAAGTAGAGTTAGTTGTCTTATCATGATAATATAAGAGAGTGGTACAATAGAGTTGCAACAACTTAATTTTTCTTTCTTTCATTTCAATTAGGTATATTCATTTTTCAGTTCTGGAGATCATTTTCTAACTTTAGTATTTCATTTTTTTTTTTTTTTTTTTTTAGTTATTTTAAATTTTTTTTTTCCTTCTAAATTTAACATTTCATTTATAAATTTAAAGTTTCATTTACAAATTTCAAGTTTCAAAAATAGGGCAATAATTTGTACTAGCATTTTCTTTTCATTAATTTTTAGTGTTATGACTTCGCATTTTCTTTCTCTATTTTAATAATTCAAAGCTACTAATGTTTGGGCCAGTGAATTTTATAATTCATTTAACAAAGCATCATGTGTGCAATAAAATTCTCTTCCACTTACCCCGACAAGATCCTTGGTACCAACTTGATGTACGGTGTGTGTTGCTGTTTCGTTACTAGATAATAATATTTATGGCACACACATAATTATAAATTCACTGTAAGGGAGCTGATCATTTTTTTTTTTTTCTATATCTGCATTTCTTTATGCATGATCAATTAAGCACACTGCATTGGCTTAATGACTAAAGAAAGTATTTAAGGAAACTTGATTAAAAGTTAAGACAAATTATTCAGCCTATTTTTAAATTAATTATAAGGACCTTTTTAGTTTTCTTTTTTTCATAAATATAAAAAAATAGGAATACTTAGAAATTAAAAACCAAATTTAATTAGCTTTAGCACTTATATTAAATTTAATTTTTAATTTTTAAGTACTCACATTTATTTTAAGTTTTTAATTTTTACTTTCTTTGTTTTAGTATTAAAGTTTTAAGTGTGTGTGTGATTGATTATTTACAGGTTTATGTGCGTGTGTGTTTGGCATTGATTATTTACATTACTTTATGTGCGTGTGTGTTTGGCTCATGTGTGTATATTATTTAATAATTTAATTAATTTTTTTATTTTTCACGATTCACTTTCACTATTTTGCGCCCCAAGGGTGTCGATGAAACTAAAGATGATGGATTAAAGATGAGCGGCACCTCCGCCGCCACCAATGTATGTTTGTGTGTACTGGCAGAAACAACACAATTCTTTTATTCCACCAAGGGATACAACCTGAGAGTTTTGTAACAGATAATTATTATATGCACAGATTGCATATACAAGTATATTGTTACTTACGATTATTGAAATCAATGCCGTTTAACAAGGAGGTTATGTGTATGTGTGGCGTGCTTGCACACCTCATGCAGAGTGCAGCGTCACCATACACCAATATATATCCGACTGAGATGTCCGGATTACAAAATTTATCCGATTGACGTGTCAGGGTGCACGAGCCGGACTCAACCACGTGTGGTCTTGAGCCAGTGGCTGTGTTGAAAATAATTGGAGTGCCGCTAGGGTGCTCCTGAGGGCTATGCCAACAAGTGTCTAGAGAAAAACAAGGAAATTATTAGAGCTTGTCCAGCAATAAGTATCTGCTGTTAACACAGTACTTACATGGTATTAAAACCAGCAAAACTCGCTAAATTTCCGTGGATGATGCCTTTCAAAAGTCGAGATTATAAATTTTCTCACTTTGAAATAAGTTGCGCAGGTCACGTTGGCTTGGCGTCATTCGAGAAAAGAGATGGACCAAGGGCTTAGAGATGGCAAAGCTCAACTTTTAACTATGATCGATATTAACTGTTCGATATTTTGTTAAGAGAGGGCTAGGCTAGTCCTTAGAGACTTAACCAACACTAATATCGATAAATTAACGAAAAGACCAGGGATGTACACTACAACCACAAGTCATTTCAAAGCTTCCTTGGAGCCAGGGAAATGGCTTGAAAAAGATTCAAAGAGGACATCCCGACGCTTTTACTGCTTAAGATCCTTCGCATGATATGTACCTAGCTCTCTTCCCAAGTGATCTTCCAACAAGTAATAAGCTGAACCCAATTTCGCTTTTATCCTGGATTTGATCCACTGGGGATTCAATTTAGCATTAATTTGCTTAGCGAAATTGCTTTGCGCGAAATTTCTTCGGAAGATTTCCTGCCCCACACGGTAGGACACTTCTCGTGAGCGCAAATTATACTGCCTCTCATTAATTTCAAACGCTTTAGAAACATTAGCCTTTAGCTGCTTCCTTAATGCTGCAAGCTGATCTTCTCGCGCCAATATGTCTTCAGCCTCTCCCAAAAGATGAAACTTGTTAAGGAGCTTATAGGAGCTGCCATGTGTTGCCATGTTAAAGCCATAAAGCGCGAAATAAGGAGAGCAACCTATGCTTTTGTGGTGGGCATTTCTCAGCGCGCAACTAATTGCGTGGATATGTCTATCCCACTCATTGTGATTATCCGATAGAAACGCACGAATACCAGCAATCAAAGAGCGATTGACACGCTCGGACGCATTCGATTGCGGTGAATATACAGCCGTGTACATGTGACGAACCCCCAATGACGTTAGCCAAGCATTAAAGTCTTTGCTCTTGAACTGAACGCCATTGTCACTAACAATGCATGAAGGAATGCCATAAGTCAAAAAGATTTGATTCTGGAGAAATTCCTGTATCGGTGCAGTAGTAAACTTTTTAAGAGGACACAGCCAATGGAACTTCGAAAAATGGTCCAAGACTATAAGAAGGCCTATGTTTCCATTCTTACTGCGCGGATACGGGCCGAGGATGTCGATGTATAAACGCTCGAAAGGTCTATCCGTCGTGGCCGCTTTACCCATCGGAGGTCTTAAAGTGACGTTTGGAGCTTTTGTGGCCTTGCACACGTCGCAATTGCGTACGTAATCCCTCACCTGAGTGACCATTCCGGGCCAAAAGAAATTACGCCTAATGAGTTCCAGAGTTTTGGCCATGCCGCCATGAGCACTGGTAACCGTGTCATGCAAACTATTGATCACAGACTCGGTTAACGCATGCGGAACCCAAAGTTTCCATGCACGCTGCTCACCAGCCGCTGTGCCGTCGGTGTGTTGTGTGCGTATGTACAAATATTGGTTCTTGACTTTCAAGTCAGGATAATTTCCATCAGGGTTTAAAGCCTCTTCGCGTAGTTGTCGATACTCCGAATCCTCAAAATGGGGAGAATCTAAGTCGATGACTGGCTTGAGCACTTCTAGTGCTTCTACCTCATTTTGGTGAATTCGGGATAGTGCATCAGGTACGACGTTATCCTTCCCTCTACGATGACTAAGACTGAATTTGTAACCTTGCATGCGCATGGCCCACCTGGCTAATCTACCCTTGAGATTTGGTTGACGCATCAGCCAGAGGAGACTCGCATGGTCTGTAATTATCTCAAACTCCTGCAGCTCGAGATAACAACGGAATTTTTCGATGGCCAGCACTGTAGCCAAGCATTCACGTTCTGTGACACTGTAGTTGCGTTGCGCAGAGTTGAGCTTCTTCGACATGAAGGCAACAGGGCGCTCTTCATTGTCATCTGACAACTGAACCAATACTGCTCCCACGCCACAATCGCTAGCGTCGCAATGAACATAAAATTTCTTTTCAAAATCCGGATTTTGAAGGACGGGTGCAGAAGTAATAACTTCTCTCAAGTTTGTAAAAGCGACTTGAGCTGCATCCGTCCACACGAACTTCTTTTTTGTAGATAGAAGCTCTGTTATCGGAAATACCAGCTCAGCAAAGTTCTTGATAAATCGCCTATACCACCCTACAAGACCTAGAAAACTTCGAGCGTGCTTCAGCGTCTTTGGGGATGGCCAGGAGTTGATAGCCTCCACTTTATTTGGATCTGTGGCGATGCCGCCATGCCCTATCACATATCCCAAGTACCCCACCTGTGTAACGCAAAAGTGACTCTTCGAAATGTTCAACGTTAGATTAGCTCGGCGAAATTCGTCAGACAAACGAATCAGAACTGCTAAATGGGTATCGAAGTCTTCAGAGACTATGCAAATATCGTCTAAATATCCGAAAACGCACGTCTTGAGATCCGGTGGAATCAATTGATCCACTAATCGACACATCGTTTGAGGCGCGTTGCACAAACCGAAAGGCATAACGTTAAATTGGTACAACGGCCTACCAGGGACGGTAAATGCTGTAATAGCTTTGGCTTCCTCTGTGAGAGGTATCTGCCAAAAGGCATCCTTAAGGTCTAACTTGGTGATAAGGTTAGCCTTAGGTAACCTTGAAAATATGCCGTCTATGTTTGGCAAAGGATATGCGTCTTTCCGGGTGCAGTCATTTATACGACGTGCGTCAAGACAAAGTCGCACCTTCCCAGGTTTTATGACTAATCGCATTGGTGAGCTCCATGGGCTCTGTGACGGTTCAATGACACCATCTGCCAGCATTCTATCGATCTCTTGATACATAAGCTTCTCTACTCCAGGTGAAACTGGATAAAAGCGCTGTTTGATGGGCTTTGAAGTGCCGACATCAATGTCATGACTCAAAAGTGACGTTTTTCCCAGCCCTTGCTCAGCATAATTTGGAAACAAATTGATGACTGCAGCGAGACGAGCTTTTTGAGATTCAGTCAAAGGGTATTGCTTCTCCTCTTCCTTATTAACCTCGCTTAATAGGCTCGGAGGACCAATGGCAGAAATAACTCCGGGAGCAAGGTCGAAAATTCTCCAGAAGTCTATGCCTAAAATAACACGTTTACTAATGGATGGAATGACGTAAAAATTTATCTTTTTACAAATGCCGTTGTAGTTCACATCAACGCAGAGAACGCCTGTAACTGAGTGGCTTTTCCCGTCTGCGGTTTTAACATGCGAAACGATCGGTTTAAAGTGTGGACAATCTGTCCAACTCTTTCCAGCCAAATCAGCTCCGATACAGCTGATGTTAGCACCAGTGTCAAGAAGTCCTATTTCAGTCAGGTCTAAGAATGAAACAGCAGCATACAGGCGACCATCAGCCTGGTCGTTGACGATGGCTGCAATCAGTCGTTGTCGTGACTTTTTGACTATTGACCAGAAGTTACGCATCCGCAACGTGCTGCGTCTGACTTTGCGACAAATAGAGGATATATCTCCGAAAATCCGGGAACGAACCCGCTCATAATGAGCTAGCCGCTCATGATAAGGACGAAACGGGCTCAAAGGTTGTAAGTCTGGTGAGTTTTGCGCGAGTGTCTGTTTTAAAGGAGCAGACAAACGCTGGGGACAATCTGCCTCAACAGATTCCCCTATGACAGCGGACTGTATTAACGGGCCCTTCGTCGGCTGTCGACAACGGGACCCACTTTCGGGTTTTCCGCCCTTTTAATGCAGGTCGGACACTGGGGCTTATAAAGGTCCTTGGCTCCGCACCCATAACAAAATATGCAGCGCTCTGCTAAACACATATCCCATGTGTGACCTGGTTTGTTACAATTCCAACAAGTCAAAGGTTTTCTTGCCAACTGTACTGCTTCTACAGATGCATTTTCTTCTGAATCTGATTGAGACAAATCTTCTTCGGTTTTTAATGCCGCTAAAGCTTTTCTAAAAACTTTAGGGCCAACTGCGATTTTAGCAGATCGACGAAATTCAACGTCTCCTAAAAGGTTCTCTCGTTTATAAATCAACTGTCTGAGATGAGCGACTGAAGATACTGGCACAAAAAGTAAAGCTTGCCGAATATCTGGCAATAAGTTACGCAGCAATTGCTGTGTTAATCGGTATTCATCAAACGGTTCTACGAGACGAGAAGCAATTTTCATAATGGATTCGTAATACAGTTCAAAGGATTCTCCTTCTCGCTGTTTACGCGCACGGATTTCTTCCATTAGGATGTCATCGTCCTTGAAATCCTGATAATGGCTTTTCAAGGACAAGCAAAACTCTTCCCAAGTGATCACCCTATTTTCTTTACGAAAGCGCCAGAACCATTCTCTGGCCTTTCCCGTGAGAAGGACGTGCAAATTTTTGCAAAGTATCGGAAAATCTCCGTTAAGACAATCCTCAGTGAGAGCGCTAACTCGATATAGAAACTCTTGAACTGATGGACCTGTAGGTTCTCCATCATATTTTACTCCCCACCCTTGGATAAGCTGAGTTACCTTTTCGGGACTCAGCGTCGTAACAGAGCGCGCTTCGCTTCGCGAGAATGAGTTTGCTTGAGGCGAGCGAGACTGAACCGTATTGTTCGAAACTCTAGGTGGTGTTACATTAGCTTGAAGATGCACATTAGATAATTCCGTTTGAATAATACTTTCCATTCTTTCGAAAATTCTATTGTAATCGATTTCTACTTGTGGCTTTGATTGTGTATCTGTCACTTGAGAATTTTGTACATTATTTTGAGGTCGTGATGTACCTCCCCTTCCTCGTCTACCTCGCGTAGAACGCTTGGTTGGCTGAGTGTCCGGATTGGAGAAATTCTCTTCACTTGAAGCATTGGATTTGTTCAAATGCGTTGATCTAGAATGAGACACAGGCCTACGCTGGCCTTTATACCTAGTATCGTGCACTCTCGCCTCCTCAGCTGTGACTGGTGCTGAAGGACCTGGCATTGCATCTAAAATCAATTGAATACCTCCTGTGGATTCACAAATCGGACACTTCGGGGTGTCTCTAAGGTAATTTTGTAGGCAATTTCGATGAAACACGTGACCACACTCAGTTGTTACAACATTTGAGGATCCTGTCATGTGTTCATCGCATAGAAGACAGGTGCCTATTGGTTCCTGTGGTTCTTGCACCGACAAACCGGTATTAGGGCTGTGTGCAAGGGGCATGTTTGGTTGAAATGTAAGTCAGTTATGAAAGAAAATCAAGTCGGGTCACACACGAGATCAGTGACACCTACACACATGTATTAATAAAAATTAATAAAGGTTTATTTATTTAAGTAATTTTTGATTTATGTTTCGGTTTTGTTTTTTTTTTTTTTTTTTTTTTGATTGTTTATTTATTTAGATTTCGTAAGATTTCATAAGTTATTTAGTTTCTTTGGACTACTCATGGGCCTAACTATACGGACCAGTTTGTTTGTCTTCTTATATATATTTTATTTTTTTCTGTATATGTGATTAGTTTTGAATTATGTATACGTGCTAATAAGAAGACTTCAGGAAAAGGATGTAGTGCCGCATCTCAACACTCACATATTCCATTTTCCCATTGTGCATCTCTTGCATCGCAACCATAACTCCTTTTGCATTAGATGTCGAGACGGATTTTCGCTGAGTTATTCAAGGCTCTGAATGGCAGAAGAAGAATATCGCAATTATTCATTCTCCATCGAAACCTGAACCCACGAACTATCAGGATATCTATAAAATTGAACCTTTTATTTGGCATTTCTCCGATTCCTTTTAGGTCTTATGCGACTTCCACACATAGAATTCCCGCTGGAACTATGGAGTTGCCAATAGGTGTTACTATTAAAAAAAATTACGTTAATATGTGCACACATACAAGCATACGAATCTTATGCAAACTGCTGAGGGTTATGCTTCGGACTTGCCAAAGAAATATAATTCCTCTCAGTTATTTACATAAATCCCACACCATATGTGTTTTCTTCACCGATTCTAGCTTTTCTCGTTCGCATGAGGGATGAGTGCTGGCTATTTACTCCAAAACTCATTTTCCACTCAGCGCTCTTAAATTGCGATATCGGCTGCCTGCTATGGATTCTTCAAATTCGGCTATAAGGGATTAATATAGCAACAGCAATATAGATTCTAGGTGTTAATGCTTATGAGACATACGAGGATCTTTTAATATTTTATATTTCTCCTGACTCTTCCTTTGAGTCTTTTAATAGTGAGATCCGAGTTTATCCCACAATAGAATCGAACATGCTTTATGATTTGTAAAATTCCCTCACGAATTGAAAGACTTCTGATGGATGACTGAAAGCTCATTTCGTCTGACAGCCATTTCCAATCAGAGACCCTCACAACTCGTGTGAAACTCACCAACCGAAGCTTGCATATATCGCTGTCACTCAGTGTTTTTTTAGACTAAGCCGTTTCGCTGCGGATGGAATTATTGCGAAGATCGACGTCTATAAAACTTCTGTTAGGGCGCTATTTTGTAATAAAATTTAATTGCATGCGCAATTAAAGATCTTATGTTTTTACACGCATGGCGGCTCCTAATTTGTTGGGAGCGCTATTTATTGCATGAAAATAATTCTATACGCGTAGCGGCCCCACGTTGGGCGCCATTTTTTGTAATTAATTCGAATACGTTTATATTTATTAACACGTTCGTGCTTTATATAGTTGTAATTATAGTGTAGCTGTATTGTAAAAGTTTTGTATTTTTAACATACAACTACATTTTTTTTTTTTTTTTTTTTTACAACCATTTAAATACAACTGCTAATGTCTCTTTCTCTAGTCTGGGGGGGACCCTGGATGCGGCTAGTTATCATTCGGTTGGGGTGGTTCGATGACTAGAAAAGGTGTTAAGATATTTAGAGAACAATTGGTAGCTTTACAAAAAAAAATTTTAGTCCCGATGCCTTTTTCAGATCGATGATACAATTTATAAATTTACTGACGCCATTAAATGATGACGAGGCTGCTAAAGGTGTTGGTGCAGCCCGCCTTCTTTACCCGCCCTACCATGATTTCCTTTCGGCGAAATTAATAGGAAATCCCTAAACAAATCGGCTGATACGCAAGCTCAGCCCATTTTCATCCAAAGAAACATATTATTGAATTTAGTTAAACATTATAAAGCTCATTCATTTATTTATAATTATGATAAGTAGAGTTAGTTGTCTTATCATGATAATATAAGAGAGTGGTGCAATAGAGTTGCAACAACTTAATTTTTCTTTCTTTCATTTCAATTAGGTATATTCATTTTTCAGTTCTGGAGATCATTTTCTAACTTTAGTATTTCATTTTTTTTTTTTTTTTTTTTTTTATTTAGTTATTTTAATTTTTTTTTCCTTCTAAATTTAACATTTCATTTATAAATTTAAAGTTTCATTTACAAATTTCAAGTTTCAAAAATAGGGCAATAATTTGTACTAGCATTTTCTTTTCATTAATTTTTAGTGTTATGACTTCGCATTTTCTTTCTCTATTTTAATAATTCAAAGCTACTAATGTTTGGGCCAGTGAATTTTATAATTAATTTAACAAAGCATCATGTGTGCAATAAAATTCTCTTCCACTTACCCCGACAAGATCCTTGGTACCAAGTTGATGTACGGTGTGTGTTGCTGTTTCGTTACTAGATAATAATATTTATGGCACACACATAATTATAAATTCACTGTAAGGGAGCTGATCATATTTTTTTTTTCTATATTTGCATTTCTTTATGCATGATCAATTAAGCACACTGCATTGGCTTAATGACTAAAGAAAGTATTTAAGGAAACTTGATTAAAAGTTAAGACAAATTATTCAGCCTATTTTTAAATTAATTATAAGGACCTTTTTAGTTTTCTTTTTTCATAAATATAAAAAAATAGGAATACTTAGAAATTAAAAACCAAATTTAATTAGCTTTAGCACTTATATTAAATTTAATTTTTAATTTTTAAGTACTCACATTTATTTTAAGTTTTTAATTTTTACTTTCTTTGTTTTAGTATTAAAGTTTTAAGTGTGTGTGTGATTGATTATTTACAGGATTTTATGTGCGTGTGTGTTTGGCATTGATTATTTACATTACTTTATGTGTGTGTGTGTGTGTCTCATGTGTGTATATTATTTAATAATTTAATTAATTTTTTTATTTTTCACGATTCACTTTCACTATTTTGCGCCCCAAGGGTGTCGATGAAACTAAAGATGATGGATTAAAGATGAGCGGCACCTCCGCCGCCACCAATGTATGTTTGTGTGTACTGGCAGAAACAACACAATTCTTTTATTCCACCAAGGGATACAACCTGAGAGTTTTGTAACAGATAATTATTATATGCACAGATTGCATATACAAGTATATTGTTACTTACGATTATTGAAATCAATGCCGTTTAACAAGGAGGTTATGTGTATGTGTGGCGTGCTTGCACACCTCATGCAGAGTGCAGCGTCACCATACACCAATATATATCCGACTGAGATGTCCGGATTACAAAATTTATCCGATTGACGTGTCAGGGTGCACGAGCCGGACTCAACCACGTGTGGTCTTGAGCCAGTGGCTGTGTTGAAAATAATTGGAGTGCCGCTAGGGTGCTCCTGAGGGCTATGCCAACAAGTGTCTAGAGAAAAACAAGGAAATTATTAGAGCTTGTCCAGCAATAAGTATCTGCTGTTAACACAGTACTTACATGGTATTAAAACCAGCAAAACTCGCTAAATTTCCGTGGATGATGCCTTTCAAAAGTCGAGATTATAAATTTTCTCACTTTGAAATAAGTTGCGCAGGTCACGTTGGCTTGGCGTCATTCGAGAAAAGAGATGGACCAAGGGCTTAGAGATGGCAAAGCTCAACTTTTAACTATGATCGATATTAACTGTTCGATATTTTGTTAAGAGAGGGCTAGGCTAGTCCTTAGAGACTTAACCAACACTAATATCGAT
>JAEIFI010000003.1:0-12773 GCA_018901815.1 Zaprionus lachaisei
TCTTTCAAATTTTTGAACTTTTTTGTACCTTTTGAAATTTTTAAAATTGTTGTAACGATTTAAATTTTTTGAAATTTTAAAAATTTTGAAATTTTTGAAGTTTTTGAAATTTTTAAAATTTTAAAAATTTTTAAATTATTGAAATATTTGAAATTTTTAAATTTTTGATATTTTTCAAATCTTTCAATTTTTTTGAACCTATTGAAATTTTTGAAATTTTTTGAAGCTATTGAAATTTTTTGAAATTTTTGAACCTATTGAAAATATTTGAACCTATTGAAATTTTTAAACCTATTGAAATTTTTAAATTATTGAAATATTTGAAATTTTTAAATTTTTGATTATTTTTCTAATCTTTCATTTTTTTTTGAACCTTTTGAAATTTTGTATGAAAAAATTTTAAAATTTGTTGAAATTTAAATTTTTTAAATTTTTGAACCGTTGAAATTTTTAAAATTTTTGAAATTTTGAGATTTTTGAAACTTTAAATTTTTAAAATTTTTGAAATTTTTAAATTTGTTTTTGAAATTTTTGAACCTTTCAAAATTTTAGAACCTTTCAAAATTTTTGAAATTTTTGAAATTTTTAAATGTTTTAAAATTTTTTAAAATATGTTTTTGAAATTTTTAACATTATTCAAATCTTTCAAATTTTTTAACTTTTTTGTACCTTTTGAAATTTTGAAATTTTTAAAAATTGTTGTACAAATTTTTTGTTTAAATTTTTGAAATTTTAAAATTTTTGAAATTTTTTAAGTTTTTGAAATTTTTTTGAGATATTTGAAACTTGAAATTTTTAAAAGTTTATACATTTTTAAAATTTTTAAAATTTTTGAAATTTTTAAAATTTTTGAACATTTTTAAAATTTTTGAACATTTGAAGTTAAAATTTTTGAAATTTTTAAACCTTTCAAAATTTTTGAATTTTTAAAATTTTTAAAGTTTTTGAAATTTTTTTTTAAATTTTTTAAATTTTGAAAATTTTGAAATTTTTGAAATTTTGAAATTTTTAAAATTTTTAAAATTGTAATTTTTGAAATTTTTAAAATTTTTTTTATTTGAACCGTTTGAAAATTTTCAAAAATTTTAAAATTTTTTGAAATTAAATTTTTTCAAATTTTGAAATTTTTGAACCTTTTACAATTTTTAAAATTTTTTAACTTTTTAAGTTTTTGAAATTTTTAAAAAATTTAAAAGTTTTTGAAATTTTTCAAAACTTTCAATTTTTTGAAATTTTAAAATTAAGATTTTTAAATGTTTTAAAATTTTTTAAATTATAGAAATATTTGAAATTTTGAAATTTTTGACTTTAAAAATTTTTAAAGTTTTTTAAATTTAAAATTTTTTAATTTTTGAAATTTAAAATTTTTTTAATATTTGAACCTTTTGATATAGAGGGTGCTTTCGATAATACCGGCTAGGGGTCTATTTCTGATGCGCTGGAGCGCAGAAACATCGCCCGCCCCCTAATCCGATGGATTGATGCTATGCTCAAACACCGGACTATTTCCTCTACTTTGGACTCTACGATCGCTTTCATTAATTTTGAAATTTTTGAAGTTTTTAAAATTTTTGAACCTTTAGAAATATTTAAAATTTTGAAATTTTTGAACATTTGAAGTTAAAGTTTTTGAAATTTTTAAACCTTTCAAAATTTTTAAAATTTTTAAAATTTTTAAAGTTTTTGAAATTTTTGGAATTTTTAAAATTTTTGGAATTTTGAAGTTTTTGAAATTTTTTTGAAATTTAAATTGAAATTTTTAAAAGTTTATAAATTTTTAAAACTTTTAAAATTTTTGAAATTTTTGAAACTATTGAAAATTTTTTAAATTTTTTAAATTTTTTAAAATTTTTTTAATATTTGAACCATTTAAACTTTTGTATGAAATTTTTCAAAAATTTTTTAAATTTTTTAAAATTTAAATTTTTTCAAATTTTTAAATTTGAGCCTTTGAAGTTTTTAAAGTTTTTGAAATTTTTGAACCTTTTACAATTTTTAAACATTTTTGAAATTGAGATTTTTGAAACTTGAAATTTTTAAAATTTTTAACATTTTTGAAATTTTTGGAATTTTTGAAATTTTTAAATGTTAAAGTTTGTTTTTTGAAATTTTTGACATTATTCAAATCTTTCAAATTTTTGAACTTTTTTGTACCTTTTGAAATTTTTAAAATTGTTGTACGATTTAAATTTTTTGAAATTTTAAAAATTTTGAAATTTTTGAAGTTTTTGAAATTTTTGAAATTTTAAAAATTTTTAAATTATTGAAATATTTGAAATTTTTAAATTTTTAAAATTTTTCTAATCTTTCAATTTTTTGAACCTATTGAAATTTTTGAAATTTTTGAAGCTATTGAAATTTTTGAAATTTTTGAACCTATTGAAAATTTTTGAACCTATTGAAATTTTTAAACCTATTGAAATTTTTTAAATTATTGAAATATTTGAAATTTTTAAATTTTTGATATTTTTCTAATCTTTCATTTTTTGAACCTATTGAAATTTTTTAAATTTTTGGAATTTTTTAAATTTTGTAATTTTTCAATTTTTGAAATTTTTAAAAATTTTTATTTTTTTGAACCTTTTGAAAATTTTGTATGAAATTTTTTCAAAAATTTTAAAATTTGTTGAAATTTAAATTTTTAAATTTTTTGAACCTTTGAAATTTTTAAAATTTTTGAAATTTTGAGATTTTTGAAACTATAAATTTTTAAAATTTTTGAAATTTTTAAGTTTTTGAAAATTTTTGAACCTTTCAGAATTTTAGAACCTTTCAAAATTTTTGAAATTTTTAAATGTTTTAAAATTTTTAAAATATGTTTTTGAAATTTTTAACATTATTCAAATCTTTCAAATTTTTTAACTTTTTTGTACCTTTTGAAATTTTGAAATTTTTAAAATTGTTGTACAAATTTTTTGTTTAAATTTTTTAAAATTTTAAAAATTTTGAAATTTTTTAAGTTTTTGAAATTTTTTGAGATATTTGAAACTTGAAATTTTTAAAAGTTTATACATTTTTAAAATTTTTAAAATTTTTGAAATTTTAAAATTTTTGAACATTTTAAAATTTTTGAACATTTGAAGTTAAAATTTTTGAAATTTTTAAACCTTTCAAAATTTTTGGAATTTTTAAAATTTTTAAAGTTTTTGAAATTTTTGGAATTTTTGAACCTATTGAAATTTTTTAATTTTTAAAATTTTGAAATTTTTAAAATTTTTAAAATATACTTTTTAAAATTTTTAAAATTTTTAAAATTTTTGAAATTTTGAGATATTTGAAACTCAAAACTTTTAAAAGTTTATAAATTTTTAAAATTTTTAAAATTTTTAAGTTTTTGAAATTTTTGAACCTTTCAATATTTTTGAACCTTTTAAAATTTTTGAAATTTTTAGTTATTAAAAAGAAAAAAATTGAAGTGTAGTGTACATTAGTTTAGGGTGGAGCGGAAGCGCAATAAAGTTCTCTCTTCTCTTGTTTTGAGTTCGCCCCGTTTCGCCGCCGTAGTTAAGCTAAGCAATGGAGTACTCGCTAATTATACATTGAAACGAACGCACGTCTCTTTTTTTCGTCTTCGCCAAATTACAGCCACCCAAGTTTTCGGTAAAAAATAATTTAAATTAGATAAACTCATCTAAATTTTCATGGTGTCCCCGGGTGGACTGTAAAGTAAAAAGGCATTGTGAATTTTTTTAACGTGACAGTGACACCTAAAGTGCAAATAAACACATACAGTGTGTACGAAGTGCTTAATAAGCCAATAAATAATTGCCTTCGGTTCGTGGGTGGAAACAAATTATTCGCGTCGGTCGCGTTAAGTGCTACAATTCTGTTCCTGCTAAATTCTTCGAGGGATACCCTGCAATTGCTGCAAGCGCCAAGGAAAGCCGGTCAACCCGTTCCAGAGCCACAGGTATTTGTGCGAAAAATTGAAAGCGTCTTAAATTGGTTTGTGGCATTTCGCTTTCAATTCTTGGCATGCATATATATACGCCACATATCAAACATATGCGTATATACATACATACAGACAGGCATCGTAGTTAAATTCTTATATATTTGAACTGCTATTGGATGCAATGGTTTGTTGTTGTTTATGTTGCACTGTCGCCCCTTCTCACAAACTTTCATCCATAATTCGATTGCAAATAATAATTTGCTAAGTTCAAGGAATTGTATGTACATATATACATACATACACACCTACGTGTATACCAGCTGCAGCGGCGAATTTTTCGTTTCTTTGCTCTCCCATTCGTTCGTCCGCCAGCTGTATTTCTAGTTGCATTCATACATACGCACAGTTACATAGCAAGCTACAGCGGTGATTTTTTCGTTTTCGCTTGCGCACGTCACCCGCTCACTAGCATTGTTGTTGTCAATTTTGTTTGCGCGCTTGAACTCAAACGGCAAGTGATACGCATACCCTACTTTTGGTCGGGCATAACTCTTTTTCGGCATCACTTGCAACGAATTATTTTTCGATAACTAGTGCTTCGACAATTATTCAAGTATATTTGTTTTCGTCATTTATTATATTATACAATAAAAAACATATACTTTCTCGTTTTGTCCATTTAAATGGAACAAGAAAAGCCAAAAGTGAGTCGGACGTCTATTGACGACCTTAGAAAAAGGCTACGAGTATATGTAAAGAGCATTCGCGGGGTGGAAACTGGTACTATACCACTAGACGCCTCCGAGCTTGAGTGCAGGCTTCAACTTTTGTCCGAAGCTATTGTCAAGGCAAGCGGACTTCAAGAACATATTGAAAGCCTTGATGAAAATTATGAGTTTGGAGCCGAGTTGCAGGAATTGTCAATCACGACTAAAGCGAAAATTATGTCGCTTCTTTCAACCGTGAAGTCAGCGAGCGAAACAAATGAAAAAAGTTTCTTTATGAACAATATATCATCATTGTTTAGTCTTCCTAAAATGAATCAGCAATCTGCATCCTCTCTTAGAAGCTTTATCGATACTGTGTCATCTATATGGTTCATTGTTATTGATAGGCGATGACACTAAAATAGCGAATGCAATGCTGATTCATTTAGTATTAGATAATGTGACCAAACAAAAATGGGAAGAGCAGCTAGATTATGACAAATTACCTTTGTGGTCCGATTTTGAAAGGGTATTGAACCGTCGATATCAGCATCTAACTGCTGAAGAATCGACAAAGCCAAAATCGGAAAAAGTAGTTCCAAATAGGCAGCATAATCAAAGTTCATTTTCCTACTCTTCAACTAGCACCAATCAGACCTGCAGTTTCTGCAATTCAAATGACCATTTAATCGAAACTTGTAGTCCGTTCGCTCATCTCTCCGTCATGCAGAGATTTGAGTTTACAAAATCCGCATCGTTGTGCATAAATTGTCTCAAAAAGGGTCACACTGTTGTAAAATGCAAAGCTAAAAAATTTCGAGTTTGTGGTCGCTCGCATCATCAATTATTGCATAGATACACAGTGACTGAAAATAGCTTAGCGCTACCACCACCTTCAGAGAATATTTCTTCTCCTCCAAGTCAAGATCACCCTTCCACTACGCATTCTATGCATGCGTCAGCGTTGGAAAGGGTAATTCTTTGCAACGTCGATCGTAAGCGTCCAAACTAGAAGTGGCAATTACATTTTGGCCCGAGCACTTCTAAACTCTTGGTCGTGGCTTAATAAGTTGGACTGGGATGAGTCTATTCCACAGCAGTTGGAAACAGCATGGAATAAATTGAAGGAAACATTGTCGAGTGGAAGAAATCTCCATACCTCGAAATGTGTTCACTAATCCGATGTTACCAATACAATTACATGGCTTCGACGACGCATCTATGAGAGCCTACGGTGCTTGCGTCTATATTCGTAGCAAAACTGTTGAAGGTTACAAGGTTTCGTTGTTGATTTCAAAGTCAAAAGTAGCGCCGCTCAAGACGAAAACACTTCCTAGACTTGAACCATTCAAAAGTTTTTAAATTTCTGAAATTTTTTTTGAATTTTTTGAATTTTTTAAAATTTTTTAATTTTTTGAACCTTTTGAAATTTTGTTTGAAATTTTTCAAAATTTTTTAAAATGTTGGAATTTTTGAAATTTTTAAACCTATTGAAATTTTTAAAGTTTTGAAATTTTTAAACCTTTTCAAATTTTTAAATTTTTTGAAATTTTGAGATTTTTGAAATTTGAAATTTAAGTTTTTTGAAATTTTTGAACCTTTCAAAATTTTTGAAATTTAAATTTTTAAAGTTTTTGAAATATTTGGAATTTTTAAAATTTGTGAAGTTTTTAAAATTTTTGAAATTTTTGGAATTTTTGAAATTTTTGAACCTATTAAAATTTTTGAAATTTTTGTAATAATAATCGTTGTTATGTCTGCAAATTGTTTTTATAAATTATATAAATTACACAACAAATGTCTAAAAAAGAAATATATGAGTCGGGCAAATGACCTGGACAAAATTTAACTTACAGTGTTACAGTGTGTTCACTATGTAATATTCTTTTTTAAAAAAAATATAATAATAACAATTTAAATAAATTAGAATAAAATTGAAAATATATATACATTATTACTTGGCACCTTCAATGCCCAAGGATTGCTACGAGCGCGGTCTGGACAGGCTAGTTGCAGACGCAAGATGCAAGTCGCCTTGCCTGATAGCCGGGGATTTTAACGCCTGGGCAACTGACTGGGGGTGTCCAAGCACCAATAGTAGAGGTCGGGCAGTAATGGACGCAATGTCTTCACTCGACGTTGTCCTCCTGAACCTGCTGAAATGCTCCGAAAGCTAAAAGCCTACCCGAACCTCAGCGATTTTGGCAAACATGTCCGCAAAATTCATAGAACTCAGCAAGGGGAGCTGTTGTTGGAAATCGAGGGAAAGCCTCTGAAAGCGTCCCGAAATTCAAGAGTGAGCTGGAAGCAACGCTAAAAGAGATGGCATCGGTACGCACGGGTGCACAACGAATAGCAATATCCTGCAGTGGACTGGATGAGGCTACGACAGCAGATGATCTCCACAGCTGCCTGGTAACGCAGTTCCAGGGCATTCTGCTAAAACCAGAGGACATCAGGGGCCTACGCAGAATGCGAGATGGGACTCAGATAGCCTCTATCCTGATGAATGCAAATGATGCGATTGTGGTCCTTGAGAAGGGCATAGTGACAGTTGGATGGTCAAGATGCCGCATCAAGGACGACCGGTCCACAAGATGCTACAGGTGCCTGGGCTACGGTCATCGTGCAACGAACTGCAAGGCGCCCGATCGGACAGACTGCTGTTTGCGATGCGGTGAGCGAGGGCATAAGGCAAAGAGATGTGTTGCACCACCAAAATGCCTAATATGCAGCGACGAAGTGGACAAAAACCACCCGACGGGCTGCTATGCATGCCCGACCTACAAAGCGAGCCTTAAAGAAGCGAAGTCGCATCATAATGCAGGACCAAATTAATTTTATACAGCTCAATGTTAACCATTGCGCAGCTGCTCAGAGTCTCCTGGCTCAGACCGCGGTGGAGCGCAAGGCAGACATCATGATCTTGAGCGAACCCTATATCCCTGTTCGCAACAACTCTTAGATGATTCTGGACGAGACTGGTAAAGCAGCTATTAAATGCGGTAGCCCCCTGCACGTTCAGGAACTGGCTGCCTCGCTGATGCGTGCGATTGCATATACGAGAATAAACGGTGAACATATATACAGCTGCTATGCTCCGCCTAGCGACAGCCCTTCCCAGTTTGAGGAGTTGCGGGAAACACTGGTTAGCCATGCGAGAGGTCGCGGCCCGAAGATTGTTGCTGGCGACTTTAATACCTGGGCAGCAGAATGGGGTAGCAGGGTATCGAATCCCAGAGGACGAGCGGTGATCGACGCCATGGTAATGCTGGACCTCATACTGCTGAACGACGGCCGTAAACCGACGTTCATGGCTGCTTTCGGGAATTCCTGGAACAGTCGTGAAGGCAGTTGCGATAGCCAGACCTGACATATTCAGGGAAACCTTTCAGCGGTGTCTCTCGGACGGAGTCTTTCCAACGAGGAATAAGTGCGGCTATCGACTGGCTCGAGAATGCCGGCTTAACAATCGCTGCGCACAAAGCTGAGGCTGTACTATAAAGCAGTAGAAAGAAAGTGAAGAAAATGCTGATCAATGTCAACGGGACACAAGTAGCCTCTCAAAAGTCCTTGAAGTACCTGGGGGTTCTGATAGACCACAGACTTTCATTCAAGGACCATGCTAGATACGCCAGCAGGAAGGCGGCAATTACAACGGCTGCCTTGTCGAGACTCATGCCCAACGTAGGAGGCCCCAGAAATCCGGCCAGGAAACTTTTAGTGGCGGTAGCAAAGGCTTCACTGATTTGAAAATTTTGAATTTATTAAAGTTTTTGTTATTTTTAAAATTTTTAAATATTTAAAAGTTTTAAAATTTTGTAATTTTTGAAATTTTTAAAATTTTTGAAATTTGAGATTTTGTTATTTTTAAAATTTTTAAATATTTAAAAGTTTTAAAATTTTGTAATTTTTGAAATTTTTAAAATTATTTAAATATTTGAACCTTTTGTAATTTTGTATGAAATTTTTCAAAAATTTTAAAATTTTTTAAAATTTAAATTTTTTCAAATATTGAAATTTTTGAACCTTTAAATTTTTGAAATCTTGAAATTTTTAAAATTTGATAATTTTAAAATTTTTCAAATTTTGAACCTTTCAAAGTTTTTAAATTCTCAAACTTTTAAAAATTTTTAAATTTTTGATATATTTAAAATTTTTGAAGTTTTTGAAATTTTTGAAATTATTTGAATTTTTAAAATTATTGGAATTTTTGAACCTTTTGAAATTTTTAAGTTTTTAAATTTTTAAAATTTGTAAGATTTGTTTGAAATTTTTGAAAGTTTTAAATTTTTCAAATTTTTCAAATTTTAAGTGTTTAAATTTTTGACCCTTTTGAAATTTTTGAAATTATTAAATTATCTTTTGAAGATTTTATTTTCCTCTGTTAACGAATTAAAAAAGAAAAATAACACACACACACAGACACACACACACACACAAGCACACACACATACAGACACACACACACATAGACACACAGACACACACGCACACGGACACACACGCACACAGACACACACGCACACAGACACACACGCACACAGACACACACACATACACACACACACACACGGGAAGGAATTTTGCGGGAAGGAATTTTGGAATTTTGTGATACGGACGCGATTCAGTAGCGCTGCGCGAAATTCCTCTATTATCGAAGTGAGCTTGGCCAGAACAATTGGTTGACGTGCAGATCCACATAGTGGTGATGTGCAATTGTTCTGCTGCGCGATTAAAACGATTAAAATATACGCGAGTTACAATAAGTTGCAGAGCGGCGCAGGATCTCCTAGCCCAAACTGTTCGTGAGCTCAAGATCGATATCTGTATTCTGAGTGAGCCTTACAGAAGCGAGAGACACCCAACCACGAGCCAGTACGCAGTAGACTCTTCAGGATGCGCTGCCTTATGGATATGCGGAGGACACAATCTCCAGCTGGATGCTGTATGCAAGGAAGATGGGTTCCTAAGAGCAAAAATTGGAGATTACTGGATATACAGCTCCTACCTTGCTCCCAGCCGTTCGTTACAAACATTTCAAAACACCTTGGACAGAATAGCTCAGGACGCGAATGGAAGGCAAAACACAGTGATGGCAGGGGACTTCAATGCATGGTCTGAGGAATGGGGCTGGCCATCGACGAACGCGAGGGGGCGAGCACTCCTCGAGGCCTTTGCAGCTCTAAACATTGTATTGCTTAACACTGGAACCAGCAACACGTTCAGTCGAGGAGGAATTGGATCCATTATTGATCTGGCGTTCACTTCCAGCGCCCTTGCTAGGCAGGCCAAATGGAGCTTAAGTGATGTCTACACTGCAAGCGATCAACCTGAGACCGGAACATGCGCGGAGGCTGCTCGACAAGGGCAGAATCCGTATTGGATGGGTCGTCTGCCGCATTAGAGAGAAAACGGAGCCGAGACGCTGTTATAAGTGCATGGGCTTCGGGCACACCTCGGCAAGATGCCGCGCATCCGACGCAACGGCCAAAACCACGCAGGAGTCCTGCTGCAAGTGCGGGGGCACTGGTCACAAGCACAACACGTGCAAAGGCATGCCCAGGTGCATCCTATGCACTAGAGGTGGCAAGACCGCGAGGGAAGCAGAACACGCGACCCAGAGCAGGAGCTGCCCCGAGTATCAGAAGGCCATTAAAAACTCGAACAATGGTTAAGTTTCTCCAACTTAACCTGAACCATTGCCGAGCAGCCCAAGACTTACTGTCTCAGACGGCCACAGAGCAAAGCGCAGATATTGCCATCCTGAGCGAGCCCTATAGGGCAAAACCAGAAGGCGTGTGGCAGCAAAGCGCTGATGGTGGTGCAGCCATATGGAGCTGCGGACAGCCCCCCGGGCCACCTAGCACAGAGGGCGTCGAGACGTGGCTACGCCAGGGCTAAGTTTCAAGCGACTACCATATACAGTTGTTAGTTAGCCCCGAGTATGCACATAGAGGAGTTTAGGGACATAGTGCAGGAGATCGCCCAAGATGCTCGAGGACAGTCCCCGGTGCTAATAGCGGGCGATTTCAATGTATGGTCCACCGCCTGGGGGAGCACGAGTACGACACAGCGAGGTACCATCATCCTTGATGCCTTGGCCATCCTGGACGTCTGCTTACTAAACGACGGCAATAGGTGAAAGGCAGACGGGAGTCCACCTACCTGATCTTCGCCAGCCGGAGCTCACCCGCAGGGGACGTCACGGAGTCCCTGTGACCATGCGGCAATACTATTCCGCACGAGCCACAGTCAGCAACGCCTGCCAAATAGGGAAACGGTGTATAGGGTACACACCCTGAATGCCGAGACATTCCTAAGCTGCATGGATGACAGCACCATCACAGGAGCGGCGGACATCTGCGCGGACACCATATCCGAACAGGATCAAGACAGCCTGCGACGCGGCAATGGGAAGTCTCCACCAAAGGAGCGACAAGAGCTGTATGAGTCCCTCTACAGGGCGAGGGAAAAAGGCCCTCAAGGTGGCCATCATGGCAAAGCAAAAACAAGTGCTTCCTGAGTGAACCATACTATCCTGCTGGGGGAAATAAATCGATGATATTGGATGATACAGGCAAAGCAGCTATCAAATGTTGCAGCCCACTACACGTGCAGGAACTGGCCGCCACGCCGATGCGGGGAATTGCATATGCGAAGATAAAAGGCGTGCATATGTACAGCTGCTATACTCCGCCTAGCGACAGCCCGGACCAGTTCGAGGAGATCCTTGAGCTGATGGTGAGTCATGCGAGAGGGCGCAGTCCGAAGATAATCGCTAGAGACTTCAATGCCTGGGCAGTAGAATGGGGCAGCAGTGTATCCAATCCCAGAGGCCGAGCCGTGATTGACGCTATGGAAATGCTGGATCTGATAATGCTGAACGACGGCTGCACGCCTACGTTCAATAATGACAGGGGAACGTCATTCATAGACATTACGTTTATAAGCAAAGGATTAGTGGCTAACTCTAGCTGGATGGTCAATGACGCCGTAACGCTTAGCGATCATGCACTAATTTCCTTTAGCCTTTTACCGGTGGCCACGACTCGGAGACGACAGAGGAGAAGAGAGAGAGGCAACGCCATCAGACCCTGATGTCCTGAATAGCATTGTAGCGGAACTATTCCCAATGCAGTCCACGTCATGGCGGCCAACAGCAGTAGCCCCTTCCCCTGACTTTCCGTGCGTCACTGAACTCGAAGTTGTCGAGGCAGCCAAGAGAATAAAGCCCAATAAAGCTCCTGGCCTTGATGGAATCCATGGTACAGTAGTCAAGGCAGTGGCGTTGGCTAGACCAGACATATTCAGGGACACGTTCCAGCAGTGCCTCACGGACGGTGTATTTCCAACGAGGTGGAAAAGCCAAAAATTAGTGCTATTACCGAAAAGGCAAGGGACCTGCACACGCCGCAAACAGCTATCGCCCATTATGCCTACTGGATATTGTGGGTAAATTATTCGAACGTATCCTGTATTTCCGAATAGAGGTAATCACCGAGAGCATCAACGGCCTAGGAAGCCAGCAGTATGGCTTCAGGAAAGGAAAGAGTACCCTGGACGCACTCATGGCCGTAAGGAACATTGACAAAAATGCACTCGATAGATGGCTTGGAGAAACGAAGGAGTATTGAGCAGTCGTTACGCTGGACGTAAAGAACGCCTTTAATACCGCTAGATGGCCCGTAATCCTCGGTGCTATGCATAGAATGGGTATCCCGGAGTACTTGAGGACCGTCGTAGGCAGTTATTTCAGGGATCGCATCCTTTGGTACGATACGGAGTCTGGCCCGAAAAGGTACCGAGTGTCGGCAGGTGTTCCCCAAGGATCTGTGCTTGGACCGATCCTGTGGAACATCATGTACGATGGGATCCTGGACATCAACAGGCCCTTAGGAGCTGAACTGCATTGTTTCGCGGACGACGTGGCCATAACAGCAGTCGCCAAAACTATAACAGATCTCCAAGTCAAATGTAACGCGACAATTAGTGCGGCCACAGGCTGGCTAGAGAAAGCCGGCTTAACAATTGCTGCTCACAAGACCGAGGCGGTACTGCTAAGTAGCTAAGTAATAGAAAAAAGGTGGAGAGAATGCTGGTCATGGTCAACGGGACACAAGTGGCCTCTCAAGCGTCCTTAAAGTACTTGGGTGTGATGATAGACCACA
>JAEIFI010000030.1:0-22123 GCA_018901815.1 Zaprionus lachaisei
ACGCGGTATGGAATCACCGCCCAAATATTATTAGAATAAAATAATTAAAAAAAATAAAATAAAATAATAAATAATTAATAAATGAAAATTCGCACCCGCCTCAACCGGGAGTTGAACACACGCACTCTCTCACAGCCGTCCGCCACTCTAACCACTCGGCCATTGCCCCACTTCTTGGCCTATCGGCAAAGCTGCATTGTCAACCAATTTTGTTACCATACAATGCAAATAAAAAGTTTAAAAGTCTGATGCTAGATTTGAACTTCGGTATGCTTGCGTAAATTAGGTCTGCTTAAGTATACATACATATATGTTAAAAGTGAGTTTAATTCGTATCATATCTCACTTATTAATAGTCCGATTTAAATTAAATTTTCA
Organism: Zaprionus lachaisei; assembly: GCA_018901815.1. Taxonomy (NCBI): domain Eukaryota; kingdom Metazoa; phylum Arthropoda; class Insecta; order Diptera; family Drosophilidae; genus Zaprionus; species Zaprionus lachaisei. The sequence continues at coordinate 379 of JAEIFI010000030.1, forward strand.
CATAACGCCCGTGGCAAAGTATTTGTTATGTAAGATATACAACTTTGGTTGTTGAGCTAATATTGTAGTTTTTAAATAGTTATTATTGATTTACGGAGCATGGAAGGGGTATGTCCAAATGTTAAAAAAAACTTTGAGACACTGCAATATATAAGTTAACAACTAACAATGTATTGCTTCGTAGCAACTGTCATACATAATAAGCCGATCGTTTGTGCTCGGCGAAAATACATATTTGTGTTGTGTCAACCAACCAATGAGTTGGGCAGGTACTTATAGAGACATAAAGGTTGAATACGGTAGTGAAGACAGTTGGGAGGAGGAACAAGCAAGCCCGATAGTAGATCAGCTGTTAGCTAGCCCCCTATAAACAGCACCATGGACCCAGCTCAGATCCAAGCACTTATCGACAATGCCGTCAGACAGGCATTGGCACAACAACAGTTTCAATCACAAATAAACACCTTAGCTGCGCGGGTACAGAGTTTGCAGGTGGAAGCACCGCAAATCATCACGTACGAGAAGGTTACTGTGAATCCTGAGGTTAGGTGTGACTTACCATTAGACATAATCAAGTCCGTGCCAGAGTTCTCTGGCACCCAAGACGAGTATGTGGCCTGGAGACAGTCGGCCATATACGCTTATGACCTATTCAAGCCTTATAATGGCAGTAGTGCGCATTACCAAGCTGTAGCTATCTTACGAAACAAAATTAGAGGCGCAGCTGGGGCCTTGCTCGTGTCTCACAACACTGTACTGAATTTCGATGCCATTTTGGCCAGGTTAGACTGCACGTATTTAGATAAGACATCCCTACGCCTACTGAGGCAGGGATTGGAGGTGGTCAGGCAAGGGGACCGCATTGATGCAGTACTATGACGAAGTCGAGAAGAAGTTGACGCTCGTCACCAATAAGATTGTGATGACACACGAACAAGAGGGCGCTGACTTGCTCAACGCGGAGGTTAGAGCCGATGCCCTCCATGCTTTCACCTCGGGCCTCAAAAAGTCCCTCAGAGCTGTGGTTTTCCCGGCTCAACCTAAAGACTTGCCATCTGCCTTGGCTCTGGCCAGAGAAGCAGAAGCAAGCATTGAAAGGAGCATGTTCGCAACTTCCTACGCCAAGGCCGTAGAGGAACGTGCGCAGACGTCTGGAAACGGCAAGGGCCGCTTCCAGGGTAGACAGGGAAAAGACAACAAAGAGGAACAAGGCCAGGACAGAAACCCACACTTTGTCAGGCGACAAAAGGGTAATGGCAATGGTCAGACCAACAATGACAACCAGGCGCAGGCACCTCAACCTATGGAGGTCGATTCGTCCTCCAAGTTCAGGCAGCGCACTGAATATAATACGAATAAACCCAATGAGTCCAATGCCTCTAAGAGGAGAAATTCTTCGGACCGTTCCACAGGGCCGAGACGGCAACGCCTTAACAACATTGTCCAAGAGACCCCCAAAACCAATGACTCGAAGACAAAACACCCCAAGCAGGAGTATGAGAAGGCAGCAAAGGCTGCCGTTGAGGAAATCGATAGTGACAATGAGTACGCTCCAAGCGATGACTCATTGAATTTTTTAGGGGGCGCTCCCGGTTGCCGTTCATTGAACGACGGTTGGCTGGGAGGACTTTAAAGATGTTAATTGACACCGGCGCGGCAAAAAATTACATTAAGCCCGTAAAGGAGCTAAAAAATGTAAGGCCGGTCGCCAGTCCGTTCTCGGTGAGCTCTATACATGGCTCCACCGAAATCAAACAAAAGTGCTTTATGAAGGTCTTCCACAACGCTCCATTCTTCCTATTGATTCCATTAACCGTTAGCTATTATAGGCTTAGACCTGTTAACACAGGCCGGAGTCAAGTTGAACCTAGCTGAGGACTCTTTAGAGTATCAGGGCATTTGTGAAAAACTTCATTTTTTCAGCTGCCCTAGTGTGAACCTCACGGATGTGAATGACATTGTGGTGCCTGCCTCCATTAAAAAGGAGTTCAAGGACACAATTCTGAGAAGGAAAAAGGCCTTCTCTACTTCACATGAAGCTCTCCCTTTCAACACCGCTGTCACTGCCACAATTCGGACAGTAGACAACGAACCGGTGTACTCGAGAGCTTACCCAAACCTCATGGGTGTTTCTGACTTCGTGAATAACGAAGTCAAACAATTGCTAAAGGATGGCATCATCAGGCCATCAAGGTCTCCCTATAACAGCCCGACGTGGGTTGTTGACAAAAAGGGCACTGACGAACGCGTTACAACGGTAACCCGAACAAGAGGTTGGTAATAGACTTCAGGAAGCTCAATGAGCGCACTATCCCGGACCGTTACCCTATGCCTAGCATCCCCATGATTCTAGCGAATCTGGGCAAGGCAAAATTCTTCACTACCCTTGACCTTAAATCAGGGTATCACCAAATTTACCTCGCGGAACATGACCGTGAGAAGACGTCGTTCTCGGTAAACGGCGGCAAATACGAGTTTTGTCGTCTACCGTTCGGCTTGAGGAATGCAAGCAGCATTTTTCAAAGAGCCTTAGACGATGTACTAAGAGAACAAATTGGGAAAATATGTTACGTCTATGTAGATGACGTAATAATTTTCTCAGAAAACGAGTCCGACATGTCCGCCACATCGATACGGTGCTAAAATGCCTAATCGATGCCAACATGAGAGTAAGCCAGGAGAAAACTAGGTTCTTTAAAGAGAGTGTAGAATACCTCGGCTTTATTGTCAGTAAGGACGGAACTAAATCCGATCCGGAGAAGGTGAAGGCCATTCAGGAGTACCCTGAACCAGATAGCGTTTACAAAGTTAGGTCTTTCCTTGGTTTAGCCAGTTACTACAGAGTCTTCATCAAAGACTTTGCTGCCATAGCCCGCCCGATCACAGATATCCTAAAAGGGGAAAATGGTTCGGTGAGTAAACACATGTCTAAAAAAATTCCTGTTGAGTTTAATGAAACTCAACGCAACGCATTCCAAAGGCTGCGAAACATACTAGCATCCGAGGATGTTATACTCAAATACCCCGACTTTAAAAAGCCTTTTGACCTTACTACAGACGCTTCGGCAAGTGGTATCGGTGCAGTCCTATCCCAAGAGGGCAGGCCAATCACCATGATATCGCGTACCCTTAAACAGCCCGAGCAGAACTATGCCACAAATGAAAGGGAATTGCTGGCGATCGTATGGGCCCTAGGTAATTTACAGAACTTCCTATATGGCTCTAGGGAAATCAATATATTTACCGACCACCAACCCCTCACCTTCGCTGTTGCCGACAGGAACACGAATGCCAAGATAAAGAGGTGGAAATCTTACATAGACCAGCATAATGCCAAGGTTTTCTACAAACCTGGCAAAGAAAATTTCGTGGCAGACGCCCTATCTAGGCAGAATTTGAATGCCTTACAAAACGAACCCCAATCAGACGCTGCGACCATTCACAGTGAGCTCTCCCTGACCTACACGGTCGAGACCACGGACAAACCATTAAATTGCTTCAGGAACCAGATTATTCTGGAGGCAGCACGTTTTCCGCTCAAACGAAACCTAGTGCTCTTTCGAAGCAAATCTCGCCACTTGATCAGTTTTACTGATAAAACTTGGCCATTAAGAACACTCAAGGAGGTGCTCAATCCTGACGTCGTGAACGCTATTCATTGCGACTTGCCCACTCTAGCAAACTTCCAACACGACCTCATTTCCCACTTCCCAGCCACCCAATTTCGTCACTGTAAGAATGTCGCGTTAGACATAACCGACAAAAACGAACGACGAAATGGAACCGTGCTCACAGAGCCGCGCAGGAAAATATTAAACAAGTCCTTCGGGATTATTACTTTCCTAAAATGGGCAGTTTAGCTAAAGAAGAGGTGGTAGCTAATTGTAGGGTCTGCACCCAAGCAAAGTATGACAGGCACCCGAAAAAGCAAGAGCTCGGGGAAACGCCCATACCGACAGGCGAAATGGTGCATATTGACATATTCTCAACCGACAGGAAGCTATTCCTGACGTGTATTGACAAATTTTCTAAATTTGCAATAGTGCAACCGTGGTGTCTAGAACAATAGTGGACATCCAACCCCTGTTGCGATCATTAACCTCCTCCCCAATATCAAAACGGTCTATTGTGACAATGAGCCCGCATTCAACTCGGAAACTGTCACCTCAATGCTCAAGAACAGCTTCGGCATTGACATAGTAAATGCGCCCCCACTCCACAGCTCGTCCAATGGCCAAGTTGAACGGTTCCACAGCACATTGGCAGAAATCGCCAGGTGCCTGAAGTTGGACAAAAAAACGAATGACACAGTAGAACTAATCTTGAGGGCAACGATAGAATATAACAAAACCGTGCACTCAGCTACTCGTGAGAGACCAATTGAGGTGGTTCACCCAGGGGCCCACGAGCGCTGCCTAGAAATCAAGGCAAGATTAGTAAAGGCTCAGCAAGACAGCATCGGAAGATGCAACCCATCCCGGCAAAACCGCTTGTTTGAGGTGGGAGAACACGTGTTTGTAAAAAACAACAAGAGGTTAGGAAATAAGCTAACTCCACTATGCACCGAGCAAAAAGTGCAGGCAGACCTGGGAACGTCTGTTCTTATTAAGGGGAGGGTGGTCCACAAGGACAACCTCAAGTAGGCATCCCCTCTACAGTTAGGTAGTAGGTTATGTTAAGGAAAACCCGAGCACTGTAGTATCACCTTGTCTTTAATTTCCAGGTTCACCCTCATGATGTTCATGTCCTTGGTAGTAGCGAATGCTCGGATCACCGACTTTTCGCATGCCAACTACATTCCTGTGTTAGATGGGGATGTGCTGGTGTTTGAACAGCGTGACCTCTTGAAACATTCGAGTAACCTTTCCGAGTACGCTAGTATGATAGATGAAACACAGAAACTGTCTGAGTCCTTTCCCCATTCACATATGCGTAAGTTGCTAGAGGTCGATACTGACCATCTTAGAACCTTGTTGTCCGTTCTCAAAGTCCACCATAGGATTGCTAGGAGTCTAGATTTCTTAGGTACAGCCTTAAAGGTGGTGGCGGGTACTCCCGATGCCACGGACCTCTTAAAGATTAAGATCACAGAGGCCCAACTAGTAGAGTCTAATTCCTGGCAGATAGCTATAAACTCCGAAACCCAGAAACAGATAAATAAGTTAACTGACACCATCAATAAGGTGATCACTGCCCGTAAAGGCGACTTGGTTGACACTCCACACTTATATGAAGCGCTACTGGCAAGAAATAGGATGCTGTCTACAGAAATTCAAAATTTAATTCTCACTATTACTTTGGCCAAATCAAACATTATAAATCCCACAATTCTTGATCATGCCGACTTGAAGTCTCTTGTAGAACAGGATACCCCAATTGTCAGCTTAATAGAAGCATCTAAGATCAGAGTCCTCCAGTCCGAGAATAGCATTCATATTTTAATTGCCTACCCTAGAGTCAAGTTCAGTTGCAAGAAAGTCGCCGTCTACCCTATATCTCACCAACACACCATCTTGCGCCTCGACGAGGACACACTGGCCGAATGCGAACATGACACCTTTGCGGTCACCGGATGCACAGATACCACACACTACACGTTCTGCAAGCGGTCTCGGCGCGAAACTTGTGCTCATCCATGCTGGAAACGCTGCTCAATGCCACACTCAACCCAGCCACTTGCGAGAAGTAAACCCCGTAGATGACGGCGTTGTGATTATCAACGAAGCCGCGGCTCACGTTAGCACTGATGGCAGCCCTGAAACACTGATAGAGGGAACCTACCTTATAACCTTCGAGCGAACGGCAACCAACAACGGCACCGAATTCGTGAATCTACGGAAAACACTAAGCAAGCAGCCAGGCATTGTGCGTTCACCACTACTTAGCATCGTCGGCCACGACCCTGTGCTCAGCATCCCTCTGCTACACCGGATGAGTAACGAAAACCTACATTCCATCCAAAACCTTATGGATGATATGGAATCTGAAGGCTCGCCTAGACTCTGGTTCGTGGCTGGTGTGGTCCTAAACTTCGGCTTGATTGGCTCTCTCGCCCTTTATCTGGCATTAAGGAGAAGACGAGCCTCCAGGGAGATACAGCGCACCATCGACACTTTCAACATGACCGAGGACGGTCATAAACTTGAGGGGGAGTAGTTAACAACTAACAATGTATTGCTTCGTAGCAACTAAGTAGCTTTGTATAAACAATGCTGACGCGCCAGAATTGGGTTCAGCGCTCCACGCAAAGAACGCCTGGCAGCGGAAAGCTGACACTTCCTATCGGGAGTGTTCCTTCACGCTGCAAGAAATGCTGAGTCGGCTTGCCGACTTGTGGTGGCGCGATGCATTGCTCGAGGGTAAACTTAGTTTCAATATTGTCTTTTACTCAGTTCAAATCTTGTGTCGAAATAAACCACAGCTTGCTCCGGCTTACTGCCGTTAAACACAATTGTTCTTATTTACAATCAAATCCTACGCCACAAGGCTAGTGATAATGACTAAGGGGGAGAAGTCAAGCCCTCCAACATAATCTCCGTAAACAGTGTCTAAGACGAACCACAGCTAAAGAAGGAAGATCTCTGGACCTACTGGAATAATTATAATTTATACGTATGTTGTCGCAAAATTTGATGACCCTAGCTCTTATACTTTCTGAGATCCAGGTGTTCATACAGACAGACAGACGGACAGACAGATATGGCTCAATCGACTTGGCTACTGATACTGATTCAGAATATATATAGCTTATGGGGTCGGAGATGCCTCCTTCTGCCTGTTACGCACAATTCCGTTCCGACAAACACAATAGACCATGCATTTTTTTAAAATCCATGGACTAAAAATTTACAAATGCCTTTTTATTTTACAGTCCACCCGGGGCGCCATGAAAAATTAGATTTGTTTATCTAATTATACCGAAAACTTTGGGTGGCTCTAAATTAAATTTCGACAACGAATGACGTGCGTTCTATTCAAATATATTTTACTAGTGCTCTATTGCTTAGCCTAGCTTAACTACGGCGGCGAACCGGGGCTTATTCAAAATAACGAAGAGAGAACTTTATTGCGCTCCCGCTCCGCCCTAAACTAAATTACAAGCTTCAAATTTTTTCTTTTTTACTAAACTAACTAATTTCAAAAATAAACACTTGTTAAAATCAGACAACACAACGTAACCGCCGCCCTCTGCTGCCAACATAATAGTCTAACTAGAAGAAAAAACATATAACTAAATTCTCACCAATAAATATTAAATACTAACAAAAAACTAAATAAATATTATAACAATAAACATTAAACCAACAACTAAGCACAATAAACATAATTAATTAACAAATATATACAATAACTTCTATACTTATAATGAAACTATGTAACCAAATATTCATCGATAAATATTAAACACAAGCATAATTAAACAAATATTAAACAATAAACTCGCCACTTAAAATTTAAAACAAACAGTAAATGTTAAATACATACACAACTTACCTATTCGACGCCTGCTGTCCACTTAACAGTCCAATTCATCAGTAAATAATACAGCCGCTTATTCACCAGCCAGTATACGTCCGCTCGTCACCTTTTAATAAAATACAAAACAAACGACTTCTGCTCACATAATATTCAACTGAAAGATAAACGAATTAATCTATCCTTATCAATAAAAAAAAAGCAATGCTATATCAATAAACTTACCTTAAAATAGCCATCAATAACAAGGAATAAAATAACTGAAAAAAACATAATCAAATATCCTTATACAAACTACAATACTACTCACCCCCAATGAACTCAACAAACATCATACCAATAATAAAACACTACAAATAATAATAAACTTTTAAGAATATATAAACAAACATTCTAAAAAATCTACAATACAACCCAATACTAGTATATTTAAAGCAAACAACAAAATATAATAACTAATCAGACATAACATCAAAACATATCAATAATAATAATTAAATATACATTGTACAATCGAAATAATAAAATAAAATGCTGAATAGAACTCTCGTGGATCTTACTCGATGGTCCCATGGATATTAAGGAGCTGTGACTGTGTACAAAAGAACTTGTCTATATAACACTCCACAATTGCGTACATGACGGGAAGAGACGATTTCAAAGAAGAGGATGATATGTATAAAAATTATATTAACTTAACTAAACACATACATATAGCTGTCCTACTCCCCGCCAATATAATAAATAAATAACAATATTATCTATATAACTCAGAACTTAACTCACCATTAGTGGACCTGCTAATCATCACCCACCCGCCACATTCGAGCATCACCCAGCCAAACTCCGCACCAACTCACCTAATAAAAATCACCAGACATTCATTAAACAAAACACAAATACTAATAAAATTACCTAACTTGAGCAAATTAAAATCCTAACATGACTCGCTGCTTTGCTTAAATAATTTACCAGCATCACTAGCCTCAAAAGGATCATAACCTACCAATCAACAATAAGCGTCAATTACCGTCTGCTGGCATCTTAAACAATAATAATCATAAAGCATCAAGTCACTCACTGCTAACAAACCGACATTCCGGAACAACACGCCAACTTCAATAAAGGCAACACCTCAGTCTTACACATAAATACTACTCATCAAATAATATAAACCACTAAAGCTAGAAACATACAAAAAACCTCATCATAATATGCACATAACGATATCTTACTTATCGTCAACTACAGCCTCTGCCACTCTACAAAATATAACCCCAAAATACCCTGCTAACACCATACCAATAAGTATATATCTTTTTTTTAATCAGGCAAACCAAACTCACTGATATCCTTTAGTTAAAAATGTCAAGCTGTTTCTAAACGCACTTCTACACACATAATATACAATACTACTCTCACTGTCTCTTACAAACTAAAAAAAATAACAAATCATCAGTCACTAGGATAACTTGTGAGGCCCGTGTATTATATTTTTTTTTTGTTGTTATATTTTTATTTAGGAGCAATTTGCTTACAAATTTCATAACTGTTTCGAAACGCAGGAATTCAAATTTAAATTTGAATTCTAACCACGGTTTTCACCACACCCAGAGTCGCACCGATAATCGATCGGTCTGGTAACTCCAAATCGGCCGACCCGAACGATCAGTGTTGGGAAGTGGAGTGGGGATATATCGATTGCCTGGGCCACCTATCGTGCTCGGTATTCTCTTCACAAATTCAAAACTAAAATACTAACGCTACAGTCAGGTGCTGACTGTATAAGGCCATGGATTATCATATTATACCGTTTTAACGGTATGGAATCGCCGCCCGAATATTATTATTATTAGAATAAAATAAATAAAAAAAATAAAATAATATAAAATAAATAATTAATAAATGAAAATTCGCACCCGATTCAACCGAGAGTTGAACACACGCACTCTCTCACAGCCGTCCGCCACTCTAACCACTCGGCCATTGCCTCACTCCTTGACCCATCGGCAAAGCTGCATTGTCAACCAATTTTGTTACCATACAATGCAAATAAAAAGTTTAAAATGCTGTGTGTCTGATGCTAGATTTGAACTTCGGTATGCTTGCGTAAATTAGGTCTGCTTAAGTATACATACATATATGTTAAAAGTGAGTTTAATTCGTATCATATCTCACTTATTAATAGTCCGATTTAAATCAAATTTTCACATAACGCCCGTGGCAAAGTATTTGTCATGTAAGATATACAACTTTGGTTGTTGAGCTAATATTGTAGTTTTTAAATAGTTATTACTGATTTACGGAGGCGGGAAGGGGCGTGTCCAAATTTTAAAAAAACTTTGAGACACTGCAATATATACGTATGTTGTCGCAAAATTTGATGACTCTAGCTCTTATACTTTCTGAGATCTAGGTGTTCATACAGACAGACAGACGGACAGACGGACAGGCAGACATGGCTCAATTGACTCGGCTACTGATACTGATTCAGAATATATATAGTTTATGGGGTCGGAGATGCCTCCTTCTGCCTGTTACGCACAATTCCGTTCCGACAAACACAATAGTCCATGAATTTTTTTAAAATCCATGGCCAAAGCACGCGTCGTAAAATTTTCAAGCCGGAAAGAAATTGCCATAAAAATAAAAAGTAAAAAAGAGAAAAATTAAAGTTATCGCTGAAAAGCATCCCAGCGTGCAGCGCTATACTGTTTGTGAGTGTTCGAGACCAAATGTGAGTACAAGCTTTCCAAATCATTGTTTGGTAGCTTCTAACCTCGCTCTTGCCTTTTAGTGATCCGCGTGTGGGCAGAGGAGTACTAGCGCTTTCGCTCCTTTTTTCTTTGGTGGCGGCAGTGCATGCCTGCCCCCCGCCATACTGTGCCACACGTCGCCCCTCGCTTCATTGTTATTGCGGCAGACTAGTCGTGCTGGAGCACAATACATAGCTGCGCCTTGCTTTTGCTGCATTCCTGTGGTGCGGGAGCACAATATATAGCTGCGCTTGGCTTTTGCTGCAGACTTGAGGTGCTGGAGTACAATACATAGCTGCGCTTGGCTTTTGCTGCCAGAGCCGCGTCGATCACCATCGGTCTGGCTACTGGTTTCACGTGATCACACGGTTGCAGAGCGTTTTGTTTGCTGTTTTTCTTGGTGAGTTGATAGAAAATCGGTCTAGACAGCCACCTGATGTGTGTTTTCTTCCCCCTCTTAACCCTATATGGTTCCCCAAATCTAGCTGGTGCTAGCAGGGATAAATCAGGAACTGTTGCGAGCAGGGACATTTAACCTATCCGGGGACGGCTGGAAGGACACAGCAATTGTCAACGAACATTTATTTTGTAACATTAAATAACTCAAGAACACTGTCAAACACATACTCACACGTTTAACATTCACGTATATACAGATACATACTAATGCTATAGGCGCACACTTTCGTACTTACTGTACACATACATACAATTTGCACACACCACTAACTTTTCATTCATTTATTTCATTCTTTTAGTTACTTATTAATTTCAAAATTGTTATATTATAGTTTTTTTTAATTTCGCCTTCATTTCAATTAATTTGTTCATCCTTTTTGATTTAAATTTCTTTTTTGTTCATTCATTCGCATACACACAAACATAAACCTCGTAACGTAAATAAAGATAAAAAACAGTGATAAAAACGTAAATAATGCAGGGATTGAGTGAAAGGACGGTAGATTTTTTTGAGTTAGAGTATTCTTGGTGATTTAATTATTATCATTATTATTTTTCTTCAGCTGTTTCGTCGGGGTCCCAACAGATCACGGGTGAATCGATAACATTAACAAAATAAGCCGACTAAATACTTTCAAACTATCACCTGCCTATCGTTAAGCAATATAATTCTCACTCTTATACTAACGGTTTTAGTTAGAGAGTTTGAGACCAAATTAAAGAAAATAGGAAAATAAATTCAACTTGTGTGAAATTAGACACAAAATTAAAGAAAAAGAGGAGAATAATCAAAAAGGATAAATATTAGGGAAGTAAGGCTAGATTTGCTTTTGAAATTATCATGCACCATGAAGCTGCATAAGCTATATTTGTTTGTTTATAAATAACATTAAAGAAACTTAAAATGGAGTAAAATTAGTTTTTTTTGAGGCACTATCGGTATTATTTTCGATATCGGTGGTACATGGCTGGGTGGGTGAAGAAGGAGAGTAGTACATCTAGCTCTCCGAATAGATCGTTTGTTAGGGGTAGTCTTGGTCGTCAGACGTGTTTAGCTTTTGCGCTCCTTCTTTTTCATTACGCCATTCTTCTTTGCCTATGTGGTGTAATTATTAGTGCGGGGTTTTTTTTTTGTTTACCTTTTGTGTACAACGCGTAGAAGTAACAAACTAGTACTTTTATTAGTCAATTCGTAACGACTAATATTAATAATTTTGTAACCGAACTTCCACACACAAAACCCCGATCGCATTTAGCTATCCGAGTTCTATAATGTGGATTATCAGTGGCGTTCGATGGTGTAGTATAGGGTGTGGAACTATCGAATTGGTTTTAATCGGTTCGATACTACATCTTAGCTCCATCGAACAAACACCTCGACTCGTGATAGCTGAGATTGTTCGTGCTGGACGGATTCGGCACGATCCTCAGCATCCGACTAGAGCTTCACGCAGGTTATTTTTCATAATGTAGTTTCAGTAATCGGAACTATTTCTAATGAACGATCACTTCACAAAATTGCTGTTATGTTACCTAAACTTAGGTAAGCCCTCTAATCGTGTATGAATAGTATATCATATCATAAAAGAACGTTAGGATTTCTTTTGCATAACTTTTACATTCTTGAGTTTAGTACATTAAAATATATATACGTGTTTGTGTGCACAATTGCAAGTATCTTATAGCTTATAAGAATTCTCGGACATTTACGAGCACATAGTTTTTTTTTTGTAATTTTATTATGGCGGCAAAGCGAGGTAACGAGAGAGTAGGGGACTTGATGAACATTGCGATGGTCTGTACCATTTGCAATAACACCAGTCAGGACCTGGACTTCATCAAGACAACTTGCAGACACCATTTCCATCGAACTTGTTTGTCTAGTTGGCTCGGCTCGAACGAAACCTGTCCGATCTGCCGTCAGACATGCTCAAAGGCCATCCTGACTGCGGCAGTTGAGCGCAGGGTTTCCTTGAACCCGCCAACTGAGCAAAGACCTTTGAACGCTCCGGCTCATCCGGGAGCAATTCCAAAGGGCCGCGTGAATCCCGTTCTCAGGGGCGTGGCACGACCCATGCCAGCTCCTCACTCCCACTTCCAACTCGGGGAAACACCAGACGTGAGACTAAAACCCCTGATTCATCCTCTCTCGCAGAAGAGCGAATTAATAGGCTCATCTCTAGCTCGATGGCGAGTTATAGGGATAGCATGATAGCACGGCAGTGATTGCCGAACAGATCTCCGCAGCGTTCCGCAACTTAAATGTGACCCAATCGGTTCGAGATACTCGAGATGATCCTCGTTACGGGGAGGAAGGCGAGGTAAGCACCATCAGTTCGCCGCACGTGCCCCGCTTCGAGGCGCGACGATAGTTTTGGGGTTGGACAACATGGAGTCCGTGCATCCTTCGGTTGGTCGGAGATTGATCGCCCAGATAGAATAAGCAACACTATCTCGAACTGGCGCATTAAATTCACTGGATCACCCAATGACTTTCCTCTCGAAGACTTTATATTTCGAGTCAATTGCATCGCACGGTTCGCGATCTGGACTGGTACGAGTTGTGTAGTCGTTTGCAAGAGCGTTACCAGGACCAGAGAACGCACAGGGACATCAAGGATGCTAAGCGTCGTCGTAAGCAAGGTAGCAACGAAAGTTTCGACGATTTTCTGGATGCTATGCTGACTATCGCTGATTCCATCCGAGAACCAATATCGGATAGCGAGATCGCGGTTGAGGTTCGCTACAATTTGCGCTCGGAGCTGCAACATGAGCTGGTGCATGTAAATACCTCGGATTTAGCTAGTTTACGTAGGGAATGCCATCGACACGAAGAGTTCTTCCGAAGCATTCGGCCCCAATACCGCTCGAACTTCAAAAGAAACCTCGTGACCACTATTCAAGTCGAAGAGAAGTCCGAGTCGGAAACAGAAGAGGTGTCTGAAGCAGAGGTATGCGCTGTTCGCTCTGTCGACAATTCCAAATGTTGGAATTGTGAAGAGGTTGGGCATCGCTACCATGACTGTCTTCAGCCGAGGAGCGTCTTTTGTTACGGTTGTGGGACGGTGAATGTTTACAGGCCGAACTGCGATCGTTGCAAGTCCAGAGGCAGGATGCTCGCAGACTTCCGAGAGGCGACATCCGACGCTAATCTCGGAACCTGCAGAGCCACTTTATCCTACCAGACTTTCCATTTCAAAATACCGGATTTGAGAATTCCACAGCATTTTAAACCTTATCACGTGCGTCTACGCGAATATCTGAAGCAAAGAGCTGAAATTTTCAATGTCGATGCTACCGTTTCAAGTAGATCAAGGTCTGCAACCCGTATGCGTGAATTTTGGCGACGCGTACGGGGCTTGAAACGGTATACTATCTCCTCTATCGTCCATCAAAGCGGTGACATACGCCCTTTCCCCCAAGTCAACGTCTTCGGTTAGGATCACCTGGCACTTCTTGATAGCGGTGCTAACAAAAGCGTTATTGGTGGCAAGTTGGCGCAGAACTTAGTTGACAAGGGATGTGTCTTCGGTAAGACGAAGAACGTCGTGCACGCTGCAGATGGGCAGACGCAGAAGATAGGGCAGACGCAGAACAACTTTGGTTGTTGAGCTAATATTGTAGTTTTTAAATAGTTATTACTGATTTACGGAGGCGGGAAGGGGCGTGTCCAAATTTAAAAAAAACTTTGAGACACTGCAATATATACGTATGTTGTCGCAAAATTTGATGATTCTAGCTCTTATACTTTTTGAGATCTAGGTGTTCATACAGACAGACAGACGGACAGACGGACAGACAGACATGGCTCAATTGACTCGGCTACTGATACTGATTCAGAATATATATAGTTTATGGGGTCGGAGATGCCTCCTTCTGCCTGTTACGCACAATTCCGTTCCGACAAACACAATAGTCCATGAATTTTTTTAAAATCCATGGCCAAAGCACGCGTCGTAAAATTTTCAAGCCGGAAAGAAATTGCCACAAAAAAATAAAAAGTAATAAAAAGAGAAAAATTAAAGTTATCGCTGAAAAGCATCCCAGCGTGCAGCGCTATACTGTTTGTGAGTGTTCGAGACCAAATGTGAGTACAAGCTTTCCAAATCATTGTTTGGTAGCTTCTAACCTCGCTCTTGCCTTTTAGTGATCCGCGTGTGGGCAGAGGAGCACTAGCGCTTTCGCGCCTTTTTTCTTTGGTGGCGGCAGTGCATGCCTGCCCCCGCCATACTGTGCCACACGTCGCCCCTCGCTTCATTGTTATTGCGGCAGACTAGCGGTGCTGGAGCACAATACATAGCTGCGCCTTGCTTTTGCTGCAGACCTGTGGTGCGGGAGCACAATATATAGCTGCGCTTGGCTTTTGCTGCAGACTTGAGGTGCTGGAGCACAATACATAGCTGCGCTTGGCTTTTGCTGCCAGAGCCGCGTCGATCACCATCGGTCTGGCTACTGGTTTCACGTGACCATTCGGTTGCAGAGCGTTTTGTTTGCTGTTTTTCTTGGTGAGTTGATAGAAAATCGGTCTAGACAGCCACCTGACGTGTGTTTTCTTCCCCCTCTTAGCCCTATATGGTTCCCCAAATCTAGCTGGTGCTAGCAGGGATAAATCAGGAACTGTTGCGAGCAGGGACATTTAACCTATCCGGGGACGGCTGGAAGGACACAGCAATTGTCAACGAACATTTATTTTGTAACATTAAATAACTCAAGAACACTGTCAAACACATACTCACACGTTTAACATTCACGTATATACAGATACACACTAATGCTATAGACGCACACTTTCGTACTTACTGTACACATACATACAATTTGCACACACCACTAACTTTTCATTCATTTATTTCATCGTTTTAGTTACTTATTAATTTCAAAATTGTTATATTATAGTTTTTTTTAATTTCGCCTTCATTTCAATTAATTTGTTCATCCTACTTTCGGAAAATAAATTCAACTTGTGTGAAATTAGACACAAAATTAAAGAAAAAAGAGGAGAATAATCAAAAAGGATAAATATTAGGGAAGTAAGGCTAGATTTGCTTTTGAAATTATCATGCACCATGAAGCTGCATAAGCTATATTTGTTTGTTTATAAATAACATTAAAGAAACTTAAAATGGAGTAAAATTATTTTTTTTGAGGCACTAAGGGCGGTAGCATAACATCATTATGGGTAATATCGGTATTATTTTCGATATCGGTGGTACATGGCTGGGTGGGTGAAGAAGGAGAGCAGTACATCTAGCTCTCCGAATAGATCGTTTGTTGGGGGTAGTCCGTCCGTTTATTTTGGCCTTCCCTTTTCTTGTCATTCCCCCTTCTATTAGTCCTACAACCTGTCCATGTTTTCGCGTAACGGCGATAACCGAACTTCCACACAAAACCCCGCCCATGTTCCCTGAGCTTAGCCGGCTGTAACTTAGACAGGGTGTGCAGGGGAGGTTATTGGACTTCGGTCGTTATAGAAATTGGCGCCCAACGTGGTGCCCGAAAAGGTTCCACTCCGCTATACCCTTTCCTTTTCCATCTTCTTTTTTCCTTTTTTCCATTTTTTTTAGTTTTTTTAATTCAGCCGATAGTTATATGCAATCTGAAACTGCTGGTTGTTCTGGTGGATATCGGATCCAGACCGATTGCATTTAGCTATCCGAGTTCTATAATCTTATTTAGTGGATTATCAGTGGCGTTCGATGGTGTAGTATAGGGTGTGGAACTATCGAATTGGTTTTAATCGGTTCGATACTACATCTTAGCTCCATCGAACAAACACCTCGACTCGTGATAGCTGAGATTGTTCGTGCTGGACGGATTCGGCACGATCCTCAGCATCCGACTAGAGCTTCACGCAGGTTATTTTTCATAATGTAGTTTCAGTAATCGGAACTATTTCTAATGAACGATCACTTCACAAAATTGCTGTTATGTTACCTAAACTTAGGTAAGCCCTCTAATCGTGTATGAATAGTATATCATATCATATAAGAACGTTAGGATTCTTTTTGCATAACTTTTACATTCTTGAGTTTAGTACATTAAAATATATATACGTGTTTGTGTGCACAATTGCAAGTATCTTATAGCTTATAAGAATTCTCGGACATTTACGAGCACATAGTTTTTTTTTTTTGTAATTTTATTATGGCGGCAAAGCGAGGTAACGAGAGAGTAGGGGACTTGATGAACATTGCGATGGTCTGTACCATTTGCAATAACACCAGTCAGGACCTGGACTTCATCGAGACAACTTGCAGACACCATTTCCATCGAACTTGTTTGTCTAGTTGGCTCGGCTCGAACGAAACCTGTCCGATCTGCCGTCAGACATGCTCAAAGGCCATCCTGACTGCGGCAGTTGAGCGCAGGGTTTCCTTGAACCCGCCAACTGAGCAAAGACCTTTGAACGCTCCGGCTCATCCGGGAGCAATTCCAAAGGGCCGCGTGAATACCCGTTCTCAGGGGCGTGGCACGACCCATGCCAGCTCCTCACTCCCACTTCCAACTCGGGGAAACACCAGACGTGAGACTAAAACCCCTGATTCATCCTCTCTCGCAGAAGAGCGAATTAATAGGCTCATCTCTAGCTCGATGGCGAGTTATAGGGATAGCATGATAGCACGGCAGTGATTGCCGAACAGATCTCCGCAGCGTTCCGCAACTTAAATGTGACCCAATCGGTTCGAGATACTCGAGATGATCCTCGTTACGGGGAGGAAGGCGAGGTAGCACCATCAGTTAGCCGCACGTGCCCCGCTTCGAGGCGCGACGATAGTTTTGGGGGTGGACAACATGGAGTCCGTGCATCCTTCGGTTGGTCGGAGATTGATCGCCCAGATAGAATAAGCAACACTATCTCGAACTGGCGCATTAAATTCACTGGATCACCCAATGACCTTCCTCTCGAAGACTTTATATTTCGAGTCAATTGCATCGCACGGTTCGCGATCTGGACTGGTACGAGTTGTGTAGTCGTTTGCAAGAGCGTTACCAGGACCAGAGAATGCACAGGGCCATCAAGGATGCCATGTGTCGTCGTAAACAAGGTAGCAACGAAAGTTTCGACGATTTTCTGGATGCTATGCTGACTATCGCTGATTCCATCCGAGAACCAATATCGGATAGCGAGATCGCGGTTGAGGTTCGCTACAAGCTTTGTAAACACCTCGGATTTAGCTAGTTTACGTAGGGAATGCCATCGACACGAAGAGTTCTTCCGAAGCTTCCGAAAAGAAACCTCGTGACCACTATTCAAGTCGAAGAGAAGTCCGAGTCGGAAACAGAAGAGGTGTCTGAAGCAGAGGTATGCGCTGTTCGCTTCTGTCGACAATTCCAAATGTTGGAATTGTGAAGAGGTTGGGCATCGCTACCATGACTGTCTTCAGCCGAGGCGCGTCTTTTGTTACGGTTGTGGGACGGTGAATGTTTACAGGCCGAACTGCGATCGGTGCAAGTCCAGAGGCAGGATGCTCGCAGACTTCCGAGAGGCGACATCCGACTCTAATCTCGGAACCTGCAGAGCCACTTTATCCTACCAGACTTTCCATTTCACCACACATGACCAAAATACCGGATTTGAGAATTCCACAGCATTTTAAACCTTATCACGTGCGTCTACGCGAATATCTGAAGCAAAGAGCTGAGATTTTCAATGTCGATGCTACCGTTTCAAGTAGATCAAGGTCTGCAACCCGTATGCGTGAATTTTGGCGACGCGTACGGGGCTTGAAACGGTATACTATCTCCTCTATCGTCCATCAAAGCGGTGACATACGCCCTTTCCCCCAAGTCAACGTCTTCGGTGAGGATCACCTGGCACTCCTTGATAGCGGTGCTAACAAAAGCGTTATTGGTGGCAAGTTGGCGCAGAACTTAGTTGACAAGGGATGTGTCTTCGGTAAGACGAAGAACGTCGTGCACGCTGCAGATGGGCAGACGCAGAAGATAGTTGGGTTAATTGCTGTTCCCCTGACGTATCACTCGGTGAAAACCGAGTTTGAATTCTTGATTGTACCAACTATTAGGCAGGAGCTCATTTGTGGGATGGACTTCTGGAAACGATTCAACATCTCCATCGTTCCAGCATCCATAAATGAAGTCTTCTGCAAATCTGAACCCGATTCGCCTCAGCTAAATTCGACTCACGTCCAAAAATCACTGCTAGATGGCGTAATTAACTTATTCCCATCTTTCGAGAAGAATGGTCTAGGACTGACGACGCTCATCCAGCATACTTTCGATACAGCAGACGCAAAACCAATAAAGCATAGGTTTTACCCCTTGTCTCCGGCAAAGGAGAGTCTTCTGTGCGCTGAAATCGATAGAATGCTGGCTATGGACGTGATCGAAAAGGCTCCTAGTTCTCCCAGCTCTTTTCCAGTCACCTTGTATATAAAACCTGGCAAGGTGAGATTTTGTTTAGATGCGCGGAAGCTGAACCCAGTGACTGTGAGGGACGCGTATCCTATTCCAATCAAGGATGGGCTCCTTAGCAGGCTCCCTCCCGTACACTGTATCTCCAAGATAGATCTCAAAGATGTATTTTGGCAGATCTGTCTGGATCAGGACTCTCGCGCTAAGACTGCTTTCACGGTACCCAATAGGCCATTGTACCAATTTATGCGCATGCCTTTTGGATTGACCAACGCTCCTCAAACGATGAGTCGCCTGATGGACATTGTGATTCCTTACCAGTTGAAGTCGCACGTCTTAGTCTACTTGGATGATCTTCTGGTGCTTTCTTCAAGTTTTGAGGAACACCTCATCCATCTGACGGAGGTTGCAACACAGCTGCGTAAGGCTGGACTGACTATCATCGTCCAGAAGAGTCAGTTTTGTCTGAGGAAGGTGGATTACCTTGGATTCATTGTTGGCGAGGGAACGCTTCAGGTCAATCCGGACAAAATTCGCGCGGTCGAGGAATTTCCTGTTCCGAAGACGCAGAAGCAGCTTTGCAGGTTTTTAGGTTTTGACTGGCTGGTATCAGCGGTTCATTCCGAATTATTCTGACGTTATTTTCACCCTAACGGAGCTTCTGAAAGGCAAGGCATTCCAGTTGAATGACCGAGCTCAGGAGGCTTTTATTAAGATAAAGGGGTGCTTGTGCTCTGCTTCTTTTCTGGTTCATCCGAACTATGAGAAACCTTTTGTTCTCCAGTGCGACGCATCCTTGCATGGTGTTGGAGCTGTCTTGGCGCAGTGCGACGAGTCTGGCTGTGAGCGACCCATCGCTTACATGTCCAAGAAGCTGAATAAGGCTCAACTCAACTATACAGTAACCGAATTCGATGGGCGATCAAGCTACAAGTTTTCTCGTTCGAGATCGAGCAGCGCAAGGGCAGTGAGAACGTGGTTGCGGATGCGTTATCCCGTTCTTTCTAGGAAGCAGAGATTTGCATGTTAGACACGAAAGTCCTTAGCGAAATCGACCTAAGCTCGGAAGCGTTCCAGTCAGACGAGTACCGACGGTTGAGGGAGAATGTCCGGTCCACTAAGGTTCCCGATTTCCAAGTGGTGGACGACTATATATACCATCGCACGGAGTTTCCTGGGGGCGACATTGGTACGGACGACGTCTGGAAGTTAATAGTTACAGAATCTTTGCGGGAAGGCGTTATCAGATCCGCACACGACCAGCCTTCTTCGGCCCATTGCGGCATGGCTAAGTGCGTCGATCAGATCCGCCGTAGATTTTTCTGGCCAAGCATGATAGTGCAGGTAAGGGACTACATCCGGAACTGCCAGGTCTGTCGGACTACGAAATATCCGACAGTGGCGCTAAAACCACCCATGGGAGCTCGGGTAGTAACCGAGCGACCATTCCAGCGTCTTTACATTGACTTTATTGTCGTGTTTTAGAGTACCGGAAGTAGTCGTGAGCGATAATGGCACTCAATTTAAAAGCCATGAGTTCTCGACTTTTCTGACGAAGTTCGGAGTCCAAACCACGCTCCTTTAAAGTTGGCCAGGTAGTAATTATACGCAATTTCGCACTGAGCAACGCCGGTAGGCAGGAAAGTCCGCGATAAAGGGAGGTTGGGAAACACTCTTTATTTGTTAGAGGACTTGTCGGGCAAGGAATTGGGATATTTCCATGCTAAAGACCTATGGACCTAGACTTAGACTTCAGATTAGGTGTCCAATTAACTCATACTTCGTCCACATTTCCTAGGTTGGCAATAGGTTGAAACTATACACGATCCTTCAATTTTTTCAAGCTTAATTTCAGACCAGTGGCATGAAATTAAACTTGAGGGGTGTGCGGCGTGTGAATTATATTTTTTTTGTTTTTTTTTTAATTTTTATTTAGTGTTAGCAATTTGCTTACAAATTTCATAACTGTTTCGAAACGCAGGAATTCAAATTTAAATTTGAATTTTAACCACGGTTTTCACCACACCAGAGTCGCACCGATAATCGATCTGGTAACTCCAAATCGGCCGACCCGAACGATCAGTGTTGGGAAGTGGAGTGGGGATATAGCGATTGCCTGGGCCACCTATCGTGCTCGGTATTTTTCTCTTCACAAATTCAAAACTAAAAAGCACGCGTCGTAAAATTTTCAAGCGGGAAAGAAAAAAAAATATAATTAAAAAGTAAACAAGAGAAAAATTAAAGTTATCGCTGAAAAGCATCCCAGCATGCAGCGCTATAGTGTTTGTGGGTGTTCGAGACCAAATGTGAGTACAAGCTTTCCAAATCATTGTTTGGCAGCTTCTAACCTCGCTCTTGCCTTTTAATGATCCGCGTGTGGCCAGAGGAGCACTAGCGCTTTCGCGCCTTTTTCTTTGGTGGCGGCAGTGCATGCCTGTCCCCCGCCATACTGTGCCACACGTCGCCCCTCATTTCATTGTTATTGCTTGTGGTGCTGGAGCACAATACATAGCTGCGCTTGGCTTTTGCTGCCAGGAGCCGTGTCGATCACGTAGCCCATCGGTCTGGCTACTGGTGTCACGTGTGATCGCACGGTTGGCAGAGCGTTTTTGTTCTGGTTTTCTTGGTGAGTTGATAGAAAATCGGTCTTAGACAGCCATCTGACGTGAGTTATCCTATCT
>JAEIFI010000299.1:0-21206 GCA_018901815.1 Zaprionus lachaisei
GCTTTTACAGAGTTTGCACCGTTACTAGTCGTTGTGGGTTGATCTAGTAACCTCTGTATTAGAGCTGTACTGAGCACTCGCTTGTTATTAAATCTTTCTTCCAGTATATTCCATGCTGTGGTGTAATTTCTTTCAGTCAGTGAAAGATGGCGTATGAGTCTTTCTGCATCGCCAATTACATGATTTTTTAGATACCACATTTTTGAATAGTGGGTATTGAAGTGACTTCATGAATCATTTTTCTAAACATGTCATGAAATTGTTGCCATTTTAGGTAGTCTCCATCAAATTTTGGAATGGAGACCTTTGGTAGTGGAAGTGCGGCTTGTGATGGTATTGGGGGCTCCCTCACCTGTGATATATGTACATCACATGCTGCTAGGTTTGTGACACAGCCATCTCGGCCGTTAGGTAATTTGTAGAGTTGTAACCGAGACTAACTGGGTCTGCAAACCTCTTATAAATTTGCACATGAATATTTTGAATATCATTCCAATATCGGGCTATTATTGACTTGAAACCAGCTTGAGTTTCTTTAGTCATCATGTTCATAATACGCTCAAGACTGTCGAGCAAAACTTGTTCCCGAATCATGGGCTGGATCCGCTCTCATCCGTTGATGTCATGGATTCCAGAACCAGGATTTCCAGAACACGAAATTGTTTCTTGAATATATCTATATATTCACTCGTCGTGCTTTTTATTACTTCAAAGTACTTCCCACTGAAGTATTCATGTTCACCGTTGCTCCTTGCAAAATCGTGCGAATTTTTTCATCATTTAACTCGAAATTTTGCTGGTGGGACTCCAGAGCTGCGATTCTCTCGCTGAAGTACTTTGTATGTGTTTTCCTTTCGGCGGGATCCTTTTTTAGGTTACGTATAACTTTCTAGATCTCGCCGATTTGTGATTGCTGTGTCAGCAAATTATTTATACTTGATGTGGCCATTTTAATTTATTAACTGTTGTCAGAACTTTAAGAGGTATTTTTTCTGATGGGCCTCGACTCACACCGTGTTCTTCCTAACAGTAAAAATTAACAAATGTTTTTTGTTTTATTAGAATTTGTCGCCTAGTTGACTACTTCTTTGGTTCAGCGTCGGAGTCCTGAAGCTTTGTCGCCTGGTTGACAACTTCTCGTGGTCGTAGTCGGGGTCACCAAATGTTATGAATTAAATTGGTATCACTCAACGTCGGAGTAATATCAACTTTCGTTTTATTGTTTTATATTACTTTTGCTTGCCCCAGGTGCATAACCATGTGGCAGAAGTCGCCGCAATAAGTACAAAACAAATTGGGCTGCGGAGTAAAATGAGTAGTCAAGGGAGAGTTACTTTTCATACTGATTAAATATTCGGTTTTGTAGGCTTTATATACATGTTTCTTACAAGCTAGGTATTTACATAGGTTACAGGCATGATAATGAAGACAACTGTTATTTATCTAGGTCTAATGATATCTGCTGATTTATGGCATGCAGATGGGGCGAAATCGTGCATCTGCATGTATAAAGATAAACGGTCATTATTTACTAAGTCCGCCTGCATATCAAAGAACGGTCAGTATATGTTGTGCCCGTATGCATATCAGTAAAGGGTCACTGTTGATTTAGGTACGTGTGAACCGTACCCTGTCCCCTATCTGCTTAAGAAAGCAGTATATCCGCGTGTCATCTGCAGCGTACGATTTTCTGCGGTTATGTAAAAATCGTACACCTTCTGCATACATATGTACTATATTTATATATGTAATTAAGAATACATAGATATAAGCATTGTATGTGCGGGTTAGCTAAAGCCAATCTCAGCACACATTCAGCATTCGAATAAAGAACCTCAACCAGAGCAGAAGATCATCTCTTAATCAATAAAATAACACTTATTACATGGCGAGCGTGACAGGACCACGACGAAGGCCGATGTATATATAAATGTTCACAGTTCACAATATAAAACTATTTAATAGTTCACATTGAAATAATTGTGTTGTGCTAATAATTGCGATAACAGAACGGCTATGACAAATAATACAAAACACAATAATTGATAGCAGAGGAGCCACAAGTATTCACAATATAAAACTATTTAATAGTTCACATTGAAATAATTGTGTTGTGCTAATAATTGCGATAACAGAACGGCTATGACAAATAATACAAAACACAATAATTGATAGCAGAGGAGCCACAAGTATTGACGGCTGTGCCCGCCAAACAGAGGAACTTGTCAACGCTGCAAGAGGCCTTGTAAGAAAATCCAGCCGATGGACCCCGCCCACGGATAAAACTACTACAGCAACGGCGACTGGTCAAGGAGATGACCCAGTTAGCAAAGCACGAGGCATCCCGACAACGCTACAAAGAACGTCTTAAAGACAAAGAAAACAAGCTTCGCAAAGGTGCGAAACAACGCAAACGGGCTGCATAAATGCCAATGCCCTAATTTGCCTAAATTTAAATTTCTAAATCCAAGCCTAGGCGGGAAACCGCTGCTTGGAAAACACTAATATCTGTTAGGCTTTTTACTAACAATGCGGTTGGAGAATTTTTTAATTGTAAACAAATATGTGAGCCAACCACATTTATTAACAACTAATATTTCCACATCTCTGGTACTGAGTATATATATATACTCAGCTGCAAATAATAAAAAAAACTTTTGTGAAATGACAAAAATATAACAATTCTTATCTTCAATACATAAAAAATACTAACGCTACAGTCAGGTGCTG
Organism: Zaprionus lachaisei; assembly: GCA_018901815.1. Classification (NCBI taxonomy): domain Eukaryota; kingdom Metazoa; phylum Arthropoda; class Insecta; order Diptera; family Drosophilidae; genus Zaprionus; species Zaprionus lachaisei. Next base: position 2,731 of record JAEIFI010000299.1, read on the forward strand.
ACTGTATAAGGCCATGGATTATCATATTTTACCGTAATACAAATTTTAACGGTATGGAATCGCCGCCCGAATTTTATTAGAATAAAAATAAAAAAAAAATAAAATAAAATAATAAATAATTAATAAATAAAAAAATTCGCACCCGCCTCAACCGGGAGTTGAACACACGCACTCTCTCACAGCCGTCCGCCACTCTAACCACTTGGCCATTGCTTCACTCCTTGGCCTATCGGCAAAGCTGCATTGTCAACCAATTTTGTTACCATACAATGCAAATAAAAAGTTTAAAATGCTGTGTGTCTGACGCTAGATTTGAACTTCGGTATGCATTCGTAAGTTAAGTCTTCTTAAGTATACATGTTCAAAGTGAGTTTAATTCGTATCATATCTCACTTATTAATAGTCCGATTTAAATGAAATTTTCAGTTAACGCCCGTGGCAAGGCATTTGTTATGTAAGATATACAACTTTGGTTGTTGAACTAATATTGTAGTTTTTAAATAGTTATTACTGATTTACAGAGGCGGAAGGGGCGTGTCCAAATGTTAAAAAAACTTTGAGACACTGCAATATATACGTATGTTGTCGCGAAATTTGATGACTCTAGCTTTTTTAGTTTCTGAGATCCAGGTGTTCATACAGACAGACAGACGGACAGACCGACATACAGGCATGGCTCAATCGACTCGGCTACTGATACTGATTCAGAATATATATAGTTTATGGGGTCGGAGATGCCTCATTTCTGCCTGTTACGCACATTTCCGTTCCGACAAACACAATAGACCATGAATTTTTTTAAAATCCATGGCCTGAAAATGGCAGAGAATCGTGCGGACAAAGTGTTAGGGCTAGTTCATTTGAACACTGGCGAGCCATTAAACAAAGTATCTGGCGGTGGAGCAAGATATTTCGTAACATTTATTGATGATTAATCGCGTTATTCAGTTCGCAGCGATAACGGTTGCGAATATATAAGCCACGAGTTTCAGAAGTTTTTTTTATCAGAAAACGGTATTAAGGGAGGAAGGGAGGAAATTAATTAATTCTTATGTACCCAGTGAATGAGTTCCTGTGGGAAGAGGCAGTAAGAACTGTAGTATACCTATGCAACAAGGTCGTTGAAGAGTCAAACACCATTCGAACTGTAGACAGGTAAAAAAGCTTTCAATATGGCATTTAAAAATCTTTTGATGCAAAGCGATTGCATTAAATAAGAAACTAAAGCAAAGTTTAAGGCAAAAGGTATTAAATGTATGATGATAGGGTATTCAACGACAGCGAAGGCCTACAGATTAATCTGGAAGTAGAGACGTTATTTTTCTAGACGAAACGATAGGTTATCCAAAGAATGGAAACAGCGGGAACGAGACGGCACTCATTGCGGCTCGAGAAAGAGCAAATTAACAGTGAGGTTAATGAAGTTGAGAGTGTTTATAAGAGTGCCAAGAGCAATGATACGAAAGAACGGGAAATTCGTGGTCCTGCCGTCCTAAGAAGATAAAGAAGGGAAAGCCTGTGCGTCCACGAAAACAATACAACGTCTTGAATATGATGAAAGTTTAAGAGGTCAAGGAACCTGTAAAGTATAATAAAGCGATGCAGTCTGAAATAAGTCAGAGTTGGTAGCATCAATTCAGAAGGAGATTGACGCCCTTGGCGAGGCTTAGTATATCTCTGGGTATTGAGCATAACTTATTTCTAAATCAGATGGATGTATCGACTGCAAATTTAAATAGCGAATTGAGTGAAGAAGATTATGAAGCAATTTGCAATTTGCTAATAAACAGCATGGAAAAGTTTTCACACGGGCTAAAACAGAGCGGTAGAGAGTGGAACGCCACGCTCGATGCTTTCTTGCGAAAACTGCATTTTCTTCTCTGTGCCAAATACCCGTGTTATTGCACATGCAATGAGGAAGATAATATTAACATAATTGCAGTATATGTCGATGATCCCTTCATTGCAAGCTTATGTAAAAATAATTTTATTGACAAAAGGGTTTAATCTAGTAGATAGCGGACAGCTTTCTTGGGCATCGCAGTTGAGCGAGATGATGGAGCCATATCCATAGGTCACAATATATCGAGAGTATGCTACACACCTGGGGCATGTCAGGTTGCAAATCTGTAACAACGCCTTTGGAGGCAAGTTTCCTAGTTAAGTGTACTGATACTAACTGCAAGCCTGTTAACAAAAATCACTATCAATCACTTATTGGATCACTAATGTATTTAGCAATTACAACCAGGCCAGATATAATGCATTCAGCTGCAAAATTGGCTCAAAGAAATGTGAACCCACATAATATATATGTACAAAGCACAATAATATTCTGTAATTTGGCCAACACTGATCGGAATCCGTTTTTTCTTGTTTTCTTTGTAATAGATGTAGATAACATAGCATGTAAGATAAACACATATTCTATTAACATAACTATCGTAAAGAATAACAGCTGTTTGATATCGATCTATTGTTAATTAAAGCAACCATGTATAATATCGATATATCCAATGCAATATAAGATAAATAAAAGCTATCGAGTAAGAAGTTTGATCTCGAAGCGTCGGTACGAAGTAGAACTAAAAAATAAAGATTATATTACTTTCTACAAAAATATAAATAAATTTAAAAATAAAATAAAAAAATAAAATAAAGAGATGGTTGGCAATTTTGGGCTTGCCAACTAAAGGTGGTAAAAGCAGAATTATTGGCACTGTTAAATGCAGTACCGACAGAGGACCGTGACAGTGTTATGGTGATGGATCAAGCTGAAATAGAGGTGGTGCAAAGAATAGTGATTAGAATAGAGCGTTAATGCGAATTGCGATGAGCAGCAAGAAGCAGCGCTTGGAAATAATTTAGACGCTCGAAGAGATGACGCTGGTATTTCAAATGATGATGAAATTCAAATTGGCGCGGGTCTCCGAGCACGTTTCTACTGGCAAAGGAAGTACTGTTAGATTCGCTGGTCAAACGTCGGTGCGTAATTAGATAATGCAGTTGCGAAATGTGGCTAGTGCATATAATTTGACCAAAATGTAATGTCGCTTGCTGTGCATGTCAACACTTCAATGGCTTCATGCTGACCCAGCACGCATTATTCAACCTTTCGAGGAGTTGTTGCAGCAATTAAAACAAGCATTCGATGAGAAAGTAACAAAAGGAGAATTACGACGCAATTCTGAACGGCGTAACTGGAAGTTTGGAGAGAGTTTTGTAACTTACTATAACAGTAAGGTAGGATTGGCGCGAGACGTTAACATGGATGAAGAGGAGTTGGTGGATGGAATTATCGAAGGGATTCCAGTTGACAATCTTCGCATGCAAGCAAAATTGCATTGGTTTTGAGAGTGCTAAAAAGTTTTGCGGGTGTTTGCTGGTATGGTACTATTTATACAACAACGGATTGATGCGAAACGTGTTGATAAATCGGAGGGAGCGCGGAGCAGTGCAGTGAAGGAGCTGGTTGCTATAATTGCAATATAAACGGACACTGGAAAAAGAACGCAAGCTACCAATTCGAGAGAGGGAACATGCTATGGATGTCGATTTGCATATATATATGAGCTTATTTTAAGCAGTGCTCCCGAGGTACTTTTGTTCAACCGTTTCGCAGCAGCTTGGCCCAAGATAAACTCTGGATTGGATGATCCTGTACTTCGCAAAATTATAACCCAGGAACAGGAGCTTTCTCTTAAACAGTTTTGTCATTTGCAACTGTAGCTAAAATCGTATAGCAGAGCAGATTATCAGGAACTTCATTTGTCACTCGCTTTTCTTGGAGAAAACTACACTTTTCGATATTGCAGTTCAACGTCCAACGCCAGGTTTATGGGTAAAGCAATTTGCAGTCTTAAAATATATTTATATTCCGCGGTCAATTTAAGTTGAATAAGCGAGAGATGATTGCACTGCGAGATATTTGCTTATTTATTATACTTTTGTACATAAAAGTATGGTATGAATGTTCAAATGCAATCAGTGCTCCAAACTTGCACTTGCAGTTTGTAAAATATGCCCTTATGTACGGAGACATTGATATTGCGGTGTCTGAAAAAATAATTTCCAAAATGAACAGTCATTTATGATATATATCACCGGAAGTAGCTGCCTTAACATTTTTCGATCCTACAGTGACAGTTGATGAAAAAAGAAATATGATTAACCAATTAAAAGCAGAGGAGCCGAAAATAAAGATTTTGGAGCAAAGGCGTATTTTAGACGCTAACGACTTGCGATGCAGCTCTATAAGTTACTTCATCTGTTACAAAAGCAGTTACTTTTTCGATGCATTCAGGCTATCCAGCATTTTCCTAAAACATGTTCCACTAACCTGGACAGATAATGACGATTATATCGAGTCATTTAATTTCTGTGTTGGTTTGTTGTCAACGATACTACTGAACGTCCTATAAAATTTATGAAGAACTACAATCGAATTTTGACAAAAAATGAGGAGGAAAAACAATTTATTCTTCAATTCGTTGAGAGATATCGCAAAACATATCACATTGTAAAAAACACCTATAAAACTATGTTCAGAAAAATGTGTTTGTAAATATATAGAAATACATTAGCAATAACTAAATTAACACACTTTATTGGCGTTAATAATTTGTATGTTCTTGTAACTTATTCTGGCTATAATCAGTTATACTGAATATAACAAATTAACTTACAAATAAACAAAAGAATAAGTTGGTAAACTATTTTTAAAGAAGTTAGACGAAAGAAAGATTACGTATAAGTAATTTTCAACTTGGCGTGCGCCAGTGTGATCCTTGTCCCTGCTTTCTTCAAGTTGACGCACTACCTCTACGCAGTTTTCCCTGGATTGTAACTTAGCAACCGCTGAGTTATAAACCAAAGTGCACGGCGGGATCCTAATACTTAAATTAGGTTTTGGGGTAGGACTTGATATCCACCCAAGGAAAACATCACATCAGTGAAAAATGCAAGAGGAGCCTAGGATAGATACTCCAAAAACGTTGACGACCACGGAAAATGCAAAAAGGATAATGATCTGAGAGTATACACTTCTACAGGCCTGGTGCCAATCAACAACTAGTGGATACTCTCAGCAATTTGAACGCTGACATTATAGCTATCCAGGAAATGCGATGGAACGGAAAGGGATGCATGAAGAAGAGGAATTGTGACATATACTACAGGTGTCATACAGATAGGTGCGAGTTTGGTTGTGGATTCGTCGTAGGAGCCAGGTTACGGAACCGACTCTCACAGTTTACACCTATAAACGAGAGACTTGCGACGATACGAGTAGCTGCCAGATTCTTTAACATCAGCCTTATCTGTGCACACGCACCAACGGAGGACAAGGACGACGCCATCAATTAAGATGACATTAAGATCCTCCTCGGAGATTTTAATGCCAAAATCGGACGGGAAAGCATCTTTGGAGCAACCGTTGGACAGCATAGTCTACCTCGGCAAACGGGCCACAAAGCAACCTGGCTGTCATCTGATCGTCTGACTTGCAACCAAATTGATCATCTTGTGATCGATGCAAGACATGCGTCTAGCATACTTGATGTGAGATCGTGCCGGGTTCCTAACATCGACTCTGACCACTACCTTGTCGCAGCCAAGGTTCGCGCACGGTTATGTGTCGCGAAAATCTCACGTCAAGGTATGCCAAGAAAGCTTGACATCGAAAAGCTGCAATTACAACAGCACAGGGATGCCTTCTCCGCTCGACTCTCAGGCCGACTTGGCCAGTACCCTCCAACGCTTATAAATACGTCTGATATGTGGACGTGCATATCTACCGCCATTAATGCTTCTGCTGTGGAAATCCTTGGATTCCAACGTCCCACAAAACGGAATCCATGGTATGATCAGGAGTGTCGGGAAGTGCCTGCTGCAAAGAACGCTGTATACAGGCGGACGCTGCAAGCAGGAGCCACACGAGCAGTGGTAGATATTTATAGGACGGAGGAAGAAGCAGGAGATGGAAAGGTTTGAGGGTAAGAAGTTGGGGAATAGCAGGAGCAGCCCGCGACTTTTAACGGAGGGTCAAACGCATGACTCAAGGGTATAAGTCTGGATCGCTTGCCTGCAGGAGGGATGATGGAAATCTTGTCACAGATGCAGAGACAGTACTGAGGTTATGGAGGGATCACTTTGAAAGCCTTTTGGCTGGAGCAACCAAGAGTCTGATGAAGAAGATCCACTAACCCCAATCAGAGAGGATGGTGTTGAAGTTCCCATCCCTAACTATACAGAAGTCGAAGTCGCCATAAAACGACTTAAAAACAATAAAGCCGCGGGAGCGGACGGGCTACCGGCTGAACTGTTTAAGGCTGGAGGCGATGAGTTGGTAAGGAGCATGCACCTATGTGGACATAGTCAAGCGAATTAATATTCAGCGACTTCGCTTCCTTGGCCACATAGCTCGTATGGAAGGAACAACTCTAGCTCGATCCGTTTTCGATCCAGTAGTTGGCGAACAACGTAGGAGAGGAAGACCACGAGCACGTTGGAGAGACCAGATGGACGCAATTCTGGCGACGCTTGGGATCATTAACTTGCGGAGTCGCGCACAGGACAGAGGAGCGTGGAGGCAAATCGTGCATCAGGCTGTACCCCGTTAAGGGGTGTTTATGCCATATATATATATGAGTAATTTTTCCATTATAAACCAAATTTTCCGATCGGCCCCAAATTTTTTGTAGGTTGTTTTGTGCCCTAATAGAAATGAATTCTGCCCGCCGGTTTAGAAAACAAAAAAAAAAAATATTATAAGGGCTAGTCTAATACCTATCCAGAATACAATTCCAAATAAGAAAATCATATTGTTTTTGCTTTCATTCATATTGTAGTTGAATTTCCCATAAAAAATTTTAGAGCTTAAACGTTTTAAATACTATTATTAGTTCCATACATTACTTCATATATATATTCTTTTCGTTTCGAATTACATTCACATTGCCTTCTATTTTGAGTTCCATTCCTTGCTTCACAATTGTTGCTACATTTGCTTTATAATTGCTTATATATTTTATAATTCTAACGCGTTATCTGTTTGAAGTGGCGTTTATTTTAATTTAGCTTTTGTTTTGACTGGATGATATTGAGAGAAAACATAGCCAACCATTTTCTTATAATCTTACAGAGGGTATATTAACTTTGCCTACGAAATATCACCGAACTGTCCATGAAAAACTTGGTGCAAATATTTAAAATAATAAATGACATATATCTCATTTCTTTATAATATTATTGTTATTATATTTACATATCTTATTATTTTTTCACATTTACCAATTGTTTTTAGGAATTGCAAGAATTTATTGATGAGGCAAACATAGTTTTAAATATGGAATTAAAAAGAGATGATTTTGATGGCTTAGTGAAGATTCTCTCTATTTTAAATCAAATAAATGAAAAACAACAAAAGTTTGATAACATGTTTGAACCTATCCAAGAGATTGTTAGCTTGCTTATAAAGTATGGCTATGAATTTAGAGATACTGAGCTTTTACAACTTAACGAACTGCCCGAAGCTTGGATGAAAATTAAACGACAAGCAGCGGTGACTAAGCAAATTATTGCACCAATTCAAAGTTATCAGGTTGACCAAATAGAAAAGAGAATTTTACTTTGCAACAATATGGCAAACACATATCGAAAAAAGTTTTTACAAAAACAGTTTTTTTCTGTACCTTGCCCAAATTGCTATGAAGTAATTGATGAAGCTGATTTAGAAATTATTGATTTAGAACAACGACAACAGAAACTTACCGAATCGTCGGTTCTTTTTGAATTACTAGGTCCAGATGTTACAAAAATTGAACTGTGTCGTCGTGATTTAAAATTATCCAAAATAATGTGGGACTTTGCGATATCCATAGAAGCTACAATTAACGATTGGAAAAAAACACCTTGGAAAAAAATTGATATAGAAGTCATGGATCAAGAATGTAAAAAATTTGGAAGAGAACTGCGGGGCTTAGACCCAGCGACAAGGCTTTGGGATCCATTCCTTTATATGGAAGCATCTTTAAAAATTTAATGACATCATTGCGGGCTATAACTGAACTTCAAAACCCTGCAATACGAGACCGTCACTGGGCAGAACTTATGGCAACTACACAAGTGAAATTTAGCATGGATGATTCCACTACTTTAAAGTATCTCATTGATCTAAATTTACATGAATTTGAAGAAGAGGTGAAAAATATTGTTGAAAAATCAGTTAAGGAACAGATGATGGAAAAACAGTTAAAGGATATAGCTGCTGCATGGGCTGTTATGGAGTTTGGCGTTGAAATTCATGAACGTACAGGTTTAAAAGTATTGAAATTATCGGAAGAAATGATTGAAACTCTTGAGGACCACCAAGCACAATTGCAAACTATGACGTCATCAAAATATGTAGCATTTTTTTTCATGAAGTGTCAGTTTGGCAACAAAAACTTTCAAATGCTGATCAAATTATAAGTTCATGGTTTGAAGTACAAAGAAAATGGCAATATTTAGAAAGTATTTTTGTTGGCTCTGAAGATATTCGTTCGCAGCTCCCGGATGACTCAAAACGTTTTGATTATATTGATAAAGAGTTTAGAGCTTTATTAGCCCAAATGAACGCTGATAAAAATGTCGTACGCTCAACTAACCGATCAGGAAGTAAACTTAACGAACATTTAGAAATACTCCTAAAAATGCTACTTTTATGTGAAAAAGCCCTCAATGATTACTTGGAAACTAAGCGGTTAGCTTACCCACGCTTTTATTTTGTTTCATCCGCAGATTTGTTAGATATTTTGTCAAATGGTAATAGTCCTGCTTTAGTTTCACGTCATTTGACGAAACTTTATGATTCGCTCGGAAAACTGAATCTGCTTTCTAGCACTAGGCAAGCAGCTGGAATGGTAGCCAAGGAACTTGAAGAATATGTACCTTTTATTCAGAATTGTGATTGTAGTGGTAAAGTTGAAGTTTGGCTTAATCGAGTCACGGACAAAATGAGAGAGACCTTGCGAGATCAATTAAAACGTTCATTAACTCAATATGACATAAAGCCTCGTCACGTGTGGATTTTTGAGTGGCCTGCACAACCTGCATTAGTAGGTACTCAAATCATGTGGACATCAGAAACTAATGATGCATTCGCAAAAGTACAAATGCGATATGAAAATGCCTTAAAAGACTATAATCGAAAGCAAGTTGCACAGCTCAATAATCTTATTATTCTTCTACTGGGTGATCTGACTGCGGGGGAACGACAGAAGATTATGACCGTTTGCACCATTGATGTACATAGCAGGGATGTAGTAGCAAGTATTATAACAAAAAAAGTGGAAATTCAGACAGCTTTTCAATGGCAAAGTCAATTACGCCATAGATGGGATAGTAGAATAGATGACTGTTTTGCTAACATTTGCGATGCACAGTTTCGTTATGATTATGAATATCTAGGCAATACTCCACGACTCGTTATAACACCTCTAACAGATCGCTGTTATATAACCCTCACTCAATCGCTTCATCTGGTTATGGGTGGAGCTCCAGCGGGTCCTGCTGGAACAGGAAAAACAGAAACTACCAAAGATCTTGGTCGGGCTTTGGGTATGATGGTATACGTATTTAATTGCTCAGAACAAATGGATTACAGATCAATTGGTAATATACATAAAGGTTTAGCGCAAAGTGGAGCTTGGGGTTGCTTTGACGAGTTTAATCGTATTTCCGTTGAGGTATTGTCCGTTGTTGCAGTTCAGGTCAAATGTATTCAAGATGCTATAAAAGCAAAAAAACAGCTTTTAGCTTTTTGGGAGAGTTTATAAACCTAAGGCCTACAGTTGGAGTGTTTATAACTATGAACCCAGGATATGCTGGTCGTGCTGAATTGCCAGAAAATCTAAAAGCCCTTTATAGGCCATGTGCAATGGTAGTTCCAGATTTTGCTTTAATTAGTGAAATAATGTTGGTGGCCGAAGGTTTCCAAGAAGCTAGATTGTTGGCAAGAAAGTTTATCACGCTCTATACATTATGCAAAGAGTTACTATCCAAGCAAGATCATTATGATTGGGGACTACGTGCAATAAAGTCAGTATTGGTTGTTGCTGGAGCATTAAGGGTGAGTAAAATATACTAAATTTGTCTTTCAAAAAATTCGGAAACAATCACTTTCGGCAATCCGAAGTTTTTGTACCCATCTCCTATGCTAGTTATATACAGATTCTTCATTTTTTTTATGGCATTTTATTTTAATTTTTTTTTCTGAACAAGGACGTAATCAACGACTTCTGTATTTTATTGCGCGTCTTCAAAGTTGTGTTATATTGCAAACCTTGAAGTCGTGGATTGGCAATGTGTGTGCCATCAAAAAATAAGACTTCTGTTTCCTCAGCGGTCATGTATTTCCATTCCATTGAATACTCCGACAAGCTACAAACTCGATAAACTAAATAGTTTTCATTAGACTACTGGTCATGGGCAGACCGAAAGACATATAGGAGGCTTACTTCTTTTGCAAGGAGTTACATGCCATTTCCCCTTGGGAAGGTTTTTTTTACCCAGTGATTGCAGATTAAAACAAGAGCAACAGTCAGGTGGTATGCCCATCGACTTATGCTCATACACTCTTGAATAACTTGTGTTTATTGTCCGATAAAATTGAAATTTAAAATTAAATTATTGACTTGGGGGCGGTGGGCGTAGCACCTAACATTTAAAATAAACTTGACCAGTGTATGGTACACGGGAATCTTCTGCCAAATTTATAGTCTCTACCCTTTATAATAAACTTGACCAGCGTATGGTACACGGGAATCTTCTGCCAAATTTGTAATCTCTACCTTTTATAATAAACTTGACCAGCGTATGGTACACGGGAATCTTCTGCCAAATTTGTAATCTCTAGTTTTTATAATCTCTGAGATCTGTGTGTTCACACAGTAAGACAAACCGACAGACATGTCTTGTGATCTAGAGAAAAAAATATGAATTATATATTAAGTTAATACTTGATAGGCTGTTTTGCAGCGAAAGGTTTAGAATTGTACCAATGCTGAGATAACCGCTAAAAAAAAGCCGTCTATCGCTGTTTAGGTATGCAATTATACCCTTTCAGAATATTTTCCACAGAATTTTCAAATACACTCATAATGTATAGATATTCTGAATCAGCATTAACAGAATGTGTTCGGGTGGTAAAGGATTTATTGATAGGAAATCGACATGAGCCATACGCGAAGTCATACCATGGTACGAAATTTGTGTAAGCCACTGAGATGTTCTTCCGTCCATGCAGTTGCTCAGTGCCATGATCAATTTATTTCCTTGAAGGGGGTGCTCTGATAGAATTATATCGGTTGTTGAACACCATTTTGCTGCATCTAGGCATGCAGTATCAGGGTTAAATTTTGGTAGTTTAACGTCACTTGCATGTTTTTTACAAGTTTAGCAAAATTCCTATTTTGCATTTCGACTACTGCACGCCACTGCCCCTCATTTTTATAAATAATTCATCTATTCATCCTCACACATTGACAATAAATAGGAACACGCATAATAGTAAAGGGAATATGGAGAAGAAGTAAATAGCGACTACGCGCATACTTATTATTCAGTCGAACACACTCGCCTGCAGCTTTTGTGCTCGTTCTCTTCTTCATAGCTCGAAATTATCGAAAATTTACTCAAAATCATAAAAAATCTTAGTTCTTCGCTCTACACACTATAACAATACATTTTGAAGACTTATACTATTCAGCATACACTAATAGTAATGCACAGTTTTCTTTTTTCTGTACGCTTCTCCTATTCGTGCAGAGATCTATATTCGCCCGTACTCCTACCCGCGTGCAGACTACGTTCGGCAAAAGCTGTAACGATTGTCTGCCGCGCTTCAAACGATTAGACAAGGTGCTTAAATGGCGCGTGAGAAGGGAAATACAAAATTTATAGAATTGTTATATTTGAACTTTAAAAATTATCTGTAACAAATGCAAACAACATTTTAATAAAAATTAAACTAGTACAATATACAGCTGCTATAGAAACAATCGGTCATAATGAAGGTTTTTGTATGAGGACCAGTTTTAACTTTAGAAATAAGTTCTCAGTTCTAATCAAAAAGAGACAAAATATTGAATGTACACAATTTAATTAAATTTTTCACCGTTATATGATGTTATGATTTTGTCTTTTTTAAATTACAAAATGTATTTGGCCACGTGGGTAGTCCTAAGATATTTGTCATATGTGAGTTTATTATGTAGCTGTCATGTTGCTCCTTAAAATTTTTGTACTAATAAAATGCAGAAAATGAATCAAATGAACACTCACGAGAAGATGCAACAGCAGCCAATTAGCGTTGAAGCGAATGTGAGTTGATGCAGCAAAGCATGAAAGACTTCATGGCCTTCATGCAAGCTACTAGGCAAGAGCTTATGAGAAACTGAAAGATCTTTTATCAAATGCTCGTTTCTACTAAAACAACATAATGACTCCCTTAATAATAGCTACTTTGAATGCTTATACCGTCACTCGACACAAGCTAGAACTTGCACAGTTTTTAGCCGATAGAAACATTAATCTCATGCCACTCTCAGAGACTCGTCTTACTGGCAATTCCAAATATAAGGATATACATTTTACTTTAAAAATCACACGGAGGGCAAGGCCCATGGAGATACCGGCATACTAATACGATCGTGAATTAAATACCACTTCCTTAGTAATTGGCAAGAAGACTGCCTACAATCTACCCCTTTAAACTTTCAATGCTTCGATGCAAAACAAACTGCAGCTTTAAAATTGACAGCTTTAGTGTCAGGTTCCAGCCCGACTTTAAAGAATTGTTGTGGTTTTTTGTCTTTGGTCATTGGCCAGTATCTCAGCAGGTATTACTACAGGCAGTGCCCAACCATACAGATGCGTTTTTAAATTTCGGTTGTGTGGTGTACGCAAGAACGACGTCTACTACGTTTTCTTGTTTTACGCTGAACGAAAAGTTAAAGGATAGCCCGAACAACAATGCCAAAGTCACACGAACGAGTTTTTGCTCCATTTGATTTTTGTCTTCATTCCATAAAACAAAATGGCGGACGCAGCTCTAGCCCAGCGCAGTGGATTTCGAGGTGGTTTTGGCTCTCGTTGTGCCGTGGCGGTCGCAGTCGCGATCGTGGCCGTGGACGCGGACGTGGAGGTCGCGGTGGGAAGGAGGACTCCAAGGAGTGGGTTCCAGTCACCAAGTTACGCTGTCTGGTCCGTGAAGGCAAGATCAAGTCTCTCGAGGAGATCTACCTTTACTCTCTTCCCATCAAAGAGTTCGAGATCATAGATTTCTTCTTGGGATCAACTCTGCGCGATGACGTCCTCAAGATCATGCCTGTGCAGAAGCAGACTTGTGCCCCTTAGCGTACCTGTTTCAAGGCCATCCTTATCATTGGTGACAACAACGGCCACATGGGTTTCGGTTTAAGGTGCAGCAAGGAAGTGGCAACCGCTATCCGTGGTCCCATCATCTTGGCCAAGCTGTCGGTCGTCCGGTAAACCCCATACCGTGCCCTTCAAGGTCACCGGCAAGTGCGGTTCAGTCTCTGTGCATCTGATCTCTGTTCCCCGTGGTACCGGCATTGTCTTGGCTCCAGTCCCCAAGAAGTTGTTGACCATGGCCGCTATTGAGGATTGTTACACCTCGGGTCGTGGCTCCACCGGTACTCTGGGTATATTCGCCAAGGCTTACCTATGCTGCCATTGCCAAGACATACGCCTACCTGACCGCAGAGTTGTGGAAGGAGATGCCTTTGGGCTCCACACCCTACTAGGCATACTTAGACTTCCTGAGCAAGCCTACCGCTCGTCTGAACGTTGATGCTTAAGCACCATCCCGAAGATGATTCACTTTGAATAAATATCAAAAACAACATCTATGTGTGTCGGCAGAGCTTGTGCAAAAGTCCTAAACCTTCATCGGATTTTACTTGGACCTTAGTTTCGTGGATGGAGCCCAAGATTTTATATAAGATATAATAATATTGTGGCGCTGTTTTACATTTCATAAATATAAAAGTAAAATATGTGAATTAAAGTTAAAACAAATAAAAGGATTATTATGTTTCTGTAAAAGATGTTGGTCTTATTATTTCACAAAATCCTTTCTTTAGTTTCTATGTGTGATATTGGTTCGACTTTGGTTTCGTTCAGTATTAAATTTGTGTATTGTTGAATATTATTAGATATTGTAATATGTTTTAATTCTGCTGTGCAATTGGTTATTCTTATAAGTTTATTATTTTCGATATAAATCTTTTCATTCATTGATATTATCAAACAAAAGTTAGTGTCGGTGGTCACTTAGATTTTTAAATTTACGACCAAAAAGGTAAGACGTGAAGTATTTAGTGGCCAAGAATAATTAAGTTCATGATCGTTGAGGGAACGGCTTGCGTAACAGACAGGTTTGTGATCTAGTCACAGTACAGCACCTAGAGCAATATTTCGGCATCGATCATATGAACATATGTTACATACGAAATGTAAGATAAGCATCGATATGTAAGATAAACATCGAATGGTTTATGATCACTATATATAATAAGATATAGAATTGAAATCGAAGTTGACGTATTATATTTTCGTGATCTCGAGAATATTCCGAGCGGGAAAAGGACTGGCGAAAACATTGGCGCCCGAGCAGGGACTACTTGGAGAAATTTCAAGCCCCATTGGCAATAGTTGGAGTAACATTTTCATTGGCTCATCGTTGAAGCTATTATTCGTCTAATTCGAGCTCATCGTTGGAGCTGAATTTGCACTTGGAGCAGACACCAGAAGGAGGCTTGGAGCTGCTTGTAATATTGAAGCAGTGTCGGCTCCATCATCTTACTGTGAGTAGAATATAGCTTGGTGCTCCCCGAGTGGATTGCACGGCATATAGGGTTACAGTTTGATGTATGTGCTACAATAAGTGTTAAGTTCAACAAAAATAAAATAAAAGTTGCATTTGGCAAAAGTGTGTGGTTATCTTAAAAATCATAGTCAGTGAACGGCTAGGTTATATTGGCAGGGTAAATTACTTACATATGTATATATATGTGCAGTTATTGTTGTATCTAACTGCATACATAAGTAGAAGAACACGTGTGACCTTTAAATGATCGTCAGCCAAAAACGATAACACATAGAAGTTGAGGAGAACGACTTAAAGAGAAAAAAAATACTAACGCTACAGTCATGTGCTGACTGTATAAGACCATGGATTATCATATTATACCGTATGGAATCGCCACCCACTGATTCAGAATATATATAGTTTATGGGGTCGGAGATGCCTCCTTCTGCCTGTTACGCACAATTCCGTTCCGACAAACACAATAGACCATGAATTTTTTTTAAAATCCATGGCCTAATTAACTGTTAAATTTTTTGCCCAAGTTAATCTCTCTCTTTTATGCATTTACATGTTAACAAGTGCTGCAACAACGCAATCAATGCGAATAACGAAAAGAAAAATGTACTGTTGCATATTTTGAGTGATTTAATTTCGTTGTTCTTTGCGATAACATTCAGCTTTGAGTGAATTTGCAACTTAGTGGTCCGAAATAATTGAGGGCACATTTTAGTTCTTATAAATTCTAACTGCTACTGTTTGAGTGCAATTTTGAGAACAGTAGTTATTGAATAATAAAGCATTAATAACATTAAAATTATCTGTGAATAAAAAACTAAAATGGCACCAACAAGAGGAAATAAAGAGGAGTTCCACTCATCTCGTGGAATCAGTTTTTACTCAGCTGTGCAGTCTACAACAACAATTTGAAATGAACAGGGATGATGCTAATGAATTTGAAAATCGACATATTGTGAAGTGAAATCACGAATATTGTCTCAATTAACTCTTAGAGGACGTTGCTCAATAACTGCAACAAGTCCATCTCCCAATTCATTTCGAAGCTACCAAAATTAAAGCTAGAATTTAATGGGAATTTCACAGAGTGGTTTTTGTACTTTAATCGACGCAGATGGAGAAGTAGATGACCTTTCTAAATTTGTACATTTAAAATCGTGTTTATGGCCAAATCCATTTGAAACTATTGAGTGCTTAGAGCTTTCGGCAGACAATTATAGAAGGGCTTTGCAACTTTTAAAAGATAGATTTGAGAACAATAAATAATAGTTGATAGTCATGTACACAAGCTATGCAATATCAAGAAGCTTAAGCAGCCAACTTCTAAAGATTTGAGATTGTTGGTCGACAGAGTTAATGCACAATTGGAGGCTCTTCGGTCATTGATTGCAAAGTTTGTAATAAACAGGAGCATTAGCATGGATAGTCGAGAAGTTAGAAGAAGCGAAAAAATAGTGGAAAAAGAGCAAGTTTGTCCTGCTATTGTTGTTCAGAATCGCATAATTTAAAGGTGTGTCAGAAATTCGCGTCCTTGCAAAGATATTTTGAAATAAAGAAAGATGGGTTGTGTGTTCGCTGTTTTATTAAGTGACACCAAACATGTACTATTTGCAATAAGCCACCTCATGAATTATTACACAGGGACTCAGGAAACGCAAGAGCTCAATCGGTAGCTTATCCAGCCAGCTCAACAGCCTTGCAGAGTGCCTTGTTCACCAATAGAGGCTCTAGTTATTTGGCTACTGCAGTCGTGTTAGTTGAAGATGCAAACGGCAAGTTTCGTAAATGTATATGGGTATTAGACTCCGGTAGTCAAATTAATTTGGTAACTGCTCAAGTTGCCTCAGAATTAGGTTTGCGTATGAGTGAAGCTCAATACTCCCTTAATGGTATAGAAAATTGCAATTCTAATGTCATTGGTGAAGTTGAAACTACCATCAAATCCAGACTATCTAATTTTGTAGCAGTCGGGAACTTTAGTTTCTTGCCAAAAATTACTCAGTATAATCCCGCAACTACAGATTCATTGAGGTCGCTTATACCTAGCAATATAAAACTTGCTGACCCATCGTTTGATATGCCAGATGAAATAAACATGCTCATTGGAGTAAATTTATTCTTTAAATTAATCGTGGCAGGCCATATCAAAATGGGCCTAAACAAACCAATTCTTCAAAAATCTCTCTTAGGTTGGATAGTGGTAGGAGAATACATTCCAGATGAGAGTGTTCCTTTATTGGTTAACAAAGTTGTTAATCAAAAACAACAAGATACAGAGCAGTTGCTAAATTTAGTGCAACAAATTTGGATCTGTGAAGGAGTTGCTAATTCTTCAAAACAATTTACTGAAGTCGAGTAGCTTTGTGAGGATAAATTCGTGAGTACTGTAAAAAGGACAGATGAAAATGGCATTGTAGTTCGTTTGCTGTTCAAGCAGCCATGAAAAGACTGGGAGAATCTTATAATATTGCCTTAAGTAGGTTTCTAAATTTTGAATAAATACTTAACAGTCATCCTGAGCTAAAGAAAGAGTATGTGTCATTTATAGATGAATATAAGGAATTAAATCACTTGGAGGAGCTACCTAATATTGAAGTACGACAAGTGAAATATTTTATTCCGCATCATCCAGTAATTCGCCCAGAAAGTTTAACAAAATTGAGGGTTGTGTTTGATGCATCGTGTAAAACAAGCAATGGTTTAGCCTTGAATGATACGATGTTGGTAAGACCCACCTTGCAAGCAGATTTATTTGATACTTTAGTTCGCTATCGTCAAATTTTGGTCGATACCTCTGATTGTGACTATCAATGTATTTAATGGCGTGTATGTAGCATTGAATCGATTAAAGTGCTGCGCCTTACAACTGTTACCTATGGCACGAACTCAGCACCATTTTTGGAGGCGCGAACTATTTGGCAGATCAGTTTAGTAGTCAATATCAATTAGCAGATGAAGCAGTGAGACGTAACTTTTATATGGACGATATGGTATCTGGTGAAGATTCGTCGGTGCAATTACTCCGTTTAAAGAAGGAAGTAACAGACTTATTGCAATTAGGGCAATTTGAACTTCACAAATGGAGGTCAGAACCATTAGAACTTCACACAACAGAGACTGCTTCTAAATTTGACAAATTTCAGTTTTCGTATACTACAAATGAGTCCATCTTGATAACTAAACGAGTGGTCTTCTCAGAGTTATCGCAATTATTCGACCCACTTGGGTTTCCGAGTCCGCTACTGATTCTAGGAAAAATCTTTATGGAGGAGTTGTGGCTACTTAAGCAAGGTTGGGATCAAGAATTGACGACTATTTATGCAGCTCAATGGAAAAAGTATAGAAAAGAATTAGAAATTGTTCATAAGTGACCATTGCCTCGAGCGGTAGTACCGGTAGAGAATGCAGTTGATAGAGCAGAGTTAATTGGATTTTCTGATGCTTCTTGTCGAGCCTTTGGCACTGCAGTTTATGTTCGATGCATAGATAATGTTGACAGCAAAATCCAAAGTAGTGCCAGTTCGTGTAGTATCGCTACATCGTTTAGAGCTGGAAGGTGCCCGACTTTTGACTCAACTTGTGGGTAAAA
>JAEIFI010000032.1:0-16555 GCA_018901815.1 Zaprionus lachaisei
GTAGAACTGCACACATTGGGATTTCGATAATAATTTTGGTGTTATTAAGTCGAAGCAAGGCGATTTTCCAATCTTCAGTTGCACTTTAATGACTTTCGTTATTTAGCTTGAGCGGAATTCTATAGGATCTTGCTCTATCCATGTCACTACGATACCAGTTTCCGGTAGAATTATGGAGGGGGTACAACAGTATCTGTTGGTGGAAGTAGATTCCTGTGGGCTTTCCGGAATGAGTTCTTTATTCTGGTGGGCGTGAGATTTTCGATGTACCATAGTTATGTATCCGTGTCTTCTTTCTTAAGCGCATTAGTAAGTTTCCAAAAACCTGCTTTAAATTTATTCTACACCAGGTGATCTGTGCTCCTGGTACTCCCTTAGAAGTCGTCGTTTTTCAAGCACAATCAGTTCATTATCTCGACATGTCTTGGCAAATACTACTGCAGATGTGGGTATCTTGTGGAGTTGACGTTTTTGCTGCTGCAACTAGTGTTGATTCTAAGTCAGATTGAAGGCGAGAATGACAGGAGTCGTCTCTCCATTGAAAACAGAGCTTGACATCATCTGCATACATGAGAGTACGGGAGTTAAGTATGACCGTTGGGAGGTCATTGATGAAAAGTGTAAAAAGCAGGGGACCTAAATGGCTCCCCTGAGGAACTCCAGATGTGGCATGAACAGGGTAAGAAAAGATTTCTTTTTAAAGAGGACTCGTTGGGTTTTGTCACCCAAATAGCTCACAATGCAGCTAAGAAGTTTTGGTGAGAAACCGAGAAGGTTCAGTTTATGTCTGAGAAGAAAATTGTTGACTAAGTCAAATGCCTTACTGAAATAAATTTTTCTTTATTTATTTATTTAAAGTCGACTATAGAAATGTACAACCATATGTACATATACATATAAATAAACTAAAACCTTTAAAGAAAAAAAAAATAGTTTCCAAGGATACCAATCCCTCCGTTGACTAAGTCAAATGCCTTACTGAAATAACTTTTTCTTTATTTATTTATTTAAAGTCGCCTATAGAAATGTACAACCATATGTACATATACATATACATAAACTAAAACCTTTAATAAAAAAAAAGGAATTTATTATGATAAACAGCATCAAGACTCTCCAAAGCCTTAAGGAAAAATCTGAAGAGTTTTTCAGATACAAATTTTAACAAACAACGAAATAAATATGAACCGGTATTAAACGATTATTGGTGTGTAATTTTATTTGCTCAAGATCAATACAAGACAAATTATAGTAGACAATAGTTGCTCTCTTTGGCCTCTTTGAAACGGATTAAACAGCCGAAGCAAAGACGAGCGTTAACAGAGCATTAGAGTTGTTTGTTTTACATGTTGTTATTTCACTTAATGTTTCTATGTATTGTACCTATGTGTTTTAATGTAATTCAATAAGTATCTTTATTTTCAATATTAATCTATTACTTAAAGCTGCAGCGCTCCAATATTCCGCCACCATTAAAGGACTGCAGTTCTTTGATCCATGGGATTGGAGCCAGTTTGTGAATTAATCATTTAACGAAGCCGGTTGCGGTCTGCACCTCTGCCACTCGGACCTTGCGGTCGTCTCCCGCGATGACTCGGGTGACGCGCCCTAGATTCCCTTTCTAGGGCGGCCTGTTATCTTCGTGTATCAGCACCATGGGACCCCCCCCTCTATGTTTTTTGGCCTCTGTTGTCAATTGTG
This sequence comes from Zaprionus lachaisei, assembly GCA_018901815.1. NCBI lineage: Eukaryota > Metazoa > Arthropoda > Insecta > Diptera > Drosophilidae > Zaprionus > Zaprionus lachaisei. Next base: position 1,702 of record JAEIFI010000032.1, read on the forward strand.
ATCGCTGTTGGAGGCTGAGCATATAGTCCCTAGATCAGCTGTGCCAAAACCGCAGCTTGATATCCGACACCGCTTTAAAGACGGATTGCTTGCCATGTTGCAAGGCATGCCTGGCCCGTGTTCGCGCGGCTGCATGGTTAGAGCCTGACCCAGCACCACATGGACTGGTGTTAGTGGCTCGCCATCGTTGGGCGTTTAGCAGCGCTTCGACCTTGACTAGATGTGTGTGGAGCTCGTCGTGTGTGAGGTTGGCATTGCCGGCCCTAAAATCATGATAAATATATCCCTATTAGTAAACAAAATTTAAACAAAATCGGTGACGCATACAGCTATTTAACCTTTACCAAATTTGCTGCCTCAAAAAGTGCCATCAATACTTTTGGGCCAGCGTGATAATTTTTAATGTGCAGATTGCGCACGAATATCTTGACGAACGTTTCGTCTCGAGGCAACAAAAGCAAATTTTGCATCATAGGGAAAGTTACTCTGCAGTAACCTACCACCTACACGAATGACTTTGAAATGTATTCCAGATTCGTCAAATTCATGCATAAAGAGTTTTAACGACTGAAAACTTGGCTGCAATCTATGTTCTTGCACTATTTGGGTTGATAATTTATTGACAGAATCGCACGACATACGCTACTATTCAAATAATTTTAAAGAAGGAAGATCGTCGTTCAATTAGTTTTACAATTCTATTTAATATTTTGAACTTAAACACATTTTTTGTTTGCTGAGCTTTGTACTTCTGCGCAGATCTCAAACTTATGGAGTTGTGGCCAATTCTTGGCATAGTCCTGTAAGAAGCTTGGACCCTTAAACCATAATGATTTAATAAGCTCATACATGCACCGATGTGGAGGGTAGCAACATCGCCTCAATGATGCTTTCTTGCACCGTAGCCAACTTGTCCAGTGAAAGAGGTTTGCTTGGATCAGCCGAAGTGAAGCCAAATTTCACTCTTGGGCTTCTTTGAAGACCCTTGGGGTTCGTGGAGAGTATCATCAGCGCGCGTCCGCTTATTCTTGGTTTCTACGGAGGGCGCAGTGGCGATTGCAAGAGCCTTTGCTCTGCTCGAACCCTTCGCGAAAAGAGCGAGTGGGTCTTCATTTTGACAAAGGCATTCCCCGAGTCCAGTCGCAGCATCTGGATTTGGCCAGCTTCCTTGAGGCCTGTCCTCTGAGAGGCCACGGAAGCGTCATCAGGTCACCGTCAGCTTCAGCGTCGGAGGACATCACCTTGATGGTCTGCTGCATGCCTGAACAGCTGTTGGACGAGAAAGCAGCACTAGCGAACTCAGTGTCCAAGGGAGTTCGTGGCCTGTCTGAGTCCCCCGGAATACTAGACTGGAGACCCTTTGTATTGGGGGTGGCTGCAATGCTGGTGTTGGATCAGCCGTGAAGGCTTCGCCCTGGGTTGATGCCTTTTAAGTCGCATCAGACTTATATAGTTTTTTATAAAAATCCGATCACGTAGATAGTATAGCCGCACTTGCGTCAGTAGGAGCAAGGACGGCACGTACCCCAGCCAAAACTGTGGTTACATTTAGTTCCCCTTACTGTCACTGACGGCTGATGGCCAAAGAGTGACAGTAAAACTTCTTTAACTTGTTGGCAAATTTCTTGTAGACCTTCATATATGACAGCGCCAGAAAGCATGTCATCTACATAAAAACAATCTTTTATGACAGCTGCTGCTACTGGATGCGATTGTTAGCAATTTTCTGCTTATTCAAACAGTGAATTTATTTAATCTAAAATTAAGCAATGTTAAGTAAAGCTCCCTCTGAATTGTCGGTCCAACCATGAGAGTTTCATTTAATGAAACAGCTGTTGATGTTTTCTTGAAGCATCAAACACGACTCGAAGTTTGGTTGAGGTGCTTTCAGGTCTCAAGACGCATTGATGGGGGGATGTAATTATTCAGTCTTAGAGGAGCAGATTCTGTAATAGACATATGACAAAGATAAATGTACTCTTTCATAAATGTTTACATATCTCACAGTGCATCGTCTTTACTTAACTTGCGTTCGAGCTGACATGACATGCCAAGTATACCAGGATCCTTTTTAAATGGGAGCCTGATTTGAAATCGGCCCGAAGGCAACCGTTGGACAGTGCGAATAAATATATTTTCACACTCTCTTTGTTCAGCTGTTCTATGTGCAGCCTTCGACTCATCTGGTGTTCTGTTTAACTCCCAAAACCGTTGCACCAATGACTCGAGAGAACAGTCTATTTTTTGAGCTACTATATTACAGCTCAATTGTCGATGATTTAATTCATCGCTATATTTGCCGGATACAATCCACCCGAACAAAGTTTTTTGGATTGAAGGAAGCTCTGCACTTAATTTAATTTGCCCGACGCACAAAATCAAAGAATTCGCTCCTAGCAACAAATCAATCTTTGCAGGTTTATGAAACTCTGGATCGGCCAACTCTATGTTTGCAGATTTTTTCCATTTGTCAGAAGGCAGCATTTGCTCAGGCTGACACGAAGATATATTATTTAATACCCAAAAATCGGTTGAAAAGCCATACGAATTTTGCGACCCTGAATCCAACAAGGCTCTGGCCACATGAACTTGGCCAAATCGATCCTTGACCTGAACACTCGCCGTCGCTAAAATAACTTGGTCAGTGCTAAACATGTTACCTGTGTATGCGGTACTAGGAATTTGTTGAGCTCTTGACTTATATCTATGAAGTAGGAAATGGTGAGACTTTGTGCACACCCGACACTTCGAAGCTTTACAATTTGAAACGATATGGACACTATTTAAACAATTTATGCATAGTTTATTAGCCTTTACGAAAGCAAAACGATCTGTCACCGAAATAGAGCTAAAGAGGGAGACGACTCAATTTTGTGTTCCAGGCTCTGACAATAATTGCAACTGAGTCCTGTTTTCTTGCTAGATTTCTGCAATTCTTGATTGCCCTGTGCACACGAAAACGAAGCCTTACTAGGCCCCTTTGGATTATCTTTAGGCTTGCCTTTTGCCTTCGTTGACTCTTCTGCTGCTAAATATTCATAGCGCCTATTTAAAAGAGTGGCGCAATCAGACCAGGAAGGCAACTTGTCGTAATCAAGCTGTTCTTCGTAACTAGACTTCGTCGCTTGGTCCACCTAAGATATGACCATATGGATAATCATAGCGTTGGCAAAGTCCTTATCAGTTGCCACCGACAACAGCGATAATTAAATGGCAGAAACTGTATCAATAATTGATCGCAGACCACCTGGCGATGCCTTGGACATGCTGGGAAATTCGAACAATTGAGACACAGTATCAAAAAAAATGAGGCATTTATTATCATAAAAAGCATCAAGACTCTCCAAAGCCTATTGATAATTACTATCTGACATTTGAAATGGTTTCACCACTCCTAACGCTTCATGATAGCAAGTAATTAAATTTTTCTACCTTTGATGATCGGCATCAACCAATTTATTTTTAAAAAGGCACCTAAAATTCCTATAAGCTGAATGCATGCCACTAAATTTTGGAAGAGACATTTTGGGCAATTGAGCATGATGACTTGTTGTAGCAGTGACAGTGCACACTTCAGGCCTGTTTTTGCTAAACATCATTTAAAAACAAAGCTTTGGTGGCAACACACAAATCCTCAAGCGTCCCTCTTGTGGATCATAACTCTCTAGTTGAGTTTGTAGGCCCATTTCCTTACCAATATATCCTTCTTAAATCTCAAGATCTAATGTTTGAACCATTGTTGCCAAATGCATAGAACAAGTTCCGCAATCGATAGTTAAGTCGATGACAGACCATATGCAATAGAGTTAGAAACCACCCCTAAGAAAGTGACACCATAAAGAGCTACGAAGATTAAAAACTGTAGAATTAAGTGATCCCGACGCAAGAACATAAGCGCACTGCACACTCAGTCAAACAATTGTGAAATTCAAAAACGCGCAATAAAACTGTGAATATGTCTACACCCCAGGAACAACGCAACGCCGTCGTAGATAACATGCGACAACCAGTCGCATCAACTTCTGCCCAGTCTCAGCCGCCAGAAATGCCACCAGCATTTTGCAGGGAACAACCGGACTTGTTCTTTATACAATTGGAATCGCAATTTGTAATTGCTGGCATAACAACGGATGCTACAAAATACCCCCATGTCATTGCATCATTGGAGCCGCAGCATTTTATACATATTGATGACATCATGCGCGATCCTTCAGTGATCAACAAGTATGATGCAATCAAAGACGCCCTGATTAAGGAATAAACCGATTCTGATGAGAGCAAACTTAACAAACTCATTCATGAAATGCAGTTAGGCGATCTGAAGCCTTCACAATTATTGAAACGAGCGAGGAAGCTAGCACACAACAATGTCCCCGAGAAAGTTATCAAGACACTCTGGTTGGAAAGACTTCTAAACGACTAAACCAAAATGTCTCTGGTAGCTGACAAAGTAATGGAGGCTCAGAGCAAACCTTCGATTTCGGCGGCACATGAATCTAACAACGAACTAATGGCAGAAATTGACGCGCTGCGCAAGGAAATAAAGCAGATGAAATCCAATACATCGACAAAAGACCACTAAAACAACATTTCCAAATCTATTTCGCCATTTTGTTACTACCACGCCAGATTTGGCGCCAAAGCGAAGAAATGCATAGTGTCCTGCGAATTTCAAAAACTCACTACAAAAAACTAAAACCCACTTCGACAGCAGCGGTTAACGAAATGGGAGCTAATGAAAGCCGCAGATTATTCGTAACAGATAGAACAACTGAAGTCCGTTTTTTAGTCGACACCGGAGCTGATTATTCCATTTTACCACCCACAGATCGTAGCTCTGAGACCACAAAAAAACTATGCTGCAAACGGAACTCCAATCAAGACATTTGGCACCAAAATTGCTTCACTCAACTTTGGCTTGAACAAGATCATGAGCTGGCAATTCACCATCGCTGACGTCAGCAAACCAATTATCGGATGCATATCCGATGCCAATTATTCATGGTCTCTTGAGTCGTCTCTCAAAAGCCGAATATATAACAAGCCTGGACTTAAAAGATGCTTATTGGCAAATTCCTCTCGATCCTTCGTCAAGGTACTTCGTTAGGGTACTTAGGGCATATTATTGGAAACGGCACCATTGCAATGGATCCCGATAAAATATCGGCAATTATGGAATATCCACCGCCACGGTCCGTTAAACAACTACGCAGATACCTTGGTATGGCTGGGTGGTACCAAAAGTTTATTAAAAACTATGCTTCCCTTGCTACACCCTTAACGGATGCTGTTATTATTTTCTTATATAACGATTAAATAACGCTTACAAATAGCGTACCATTTTACGAATCAGTTAAATTATGTTTTTGAGCCGAAGCTCGGAAAACATTGTAGACGTGACGTGCTTTATTTGCTTAAAGGAGATTGAATATACAGGTCAACTGTTGACCACTAGTTGCGGTTACACCTTTCACTGGGTTTGCTTTAACACCAAAGTATCTAAAGGCGAGCGTTGTCCCGTGTGTAAATCTTCCTTGCAGACGTCACTGCTCAATTTAACGGTTAACACCGACACCCATAAGTCCACGCAAAGTTTACCTGAAGCTGCTATGCCACGCACTCGTAATCAGCAAAGACTGGATGAGCAAGAGAGCGCCAACATGGCTCAAGAAAAACCAAATGCTGGAGCCTCGGTGCCTTTAAATGCGTCTCAACAAGTTTTGATTGATGCAATAAATGCGTCAGCTGCGAGACAAACTGAGATGTTGGCAGCAGTTTTTCAAAGCAGCATTCAAGGCATGGTGGCAGCCTTGTCAAGTAACCTCAGGCTTGACACTCCAGCGTTGCCCTCTTCGATTGAAGTACCGCCTCAATTGCCTAGAAGTCCAAGTCAAACGAGGATCTCTCCTACAGACTCCGTTATTCGGCTGGATAGAGTTAGCCAAATAATAGGCAGTTGGAAACTTAAGTTTTCAGGAAGATCTGGGTTGAGAGTCGAAGATTTCCTTTATCGGGTAGAAGCATTGACGAACCAGTCCTTAGAAGAAAATTTCGCTCTATTGATGAGCCACATAAGCACCTTATTTGAGGGCTGTGCCAGTGACTGGTATTGGCGTTACCATAGGAGAATGCCTTGTGTCACTTGGGCTGCCTTATGCGATGCATTGCGTACGCAGTTTAAAGAAGAACGCTCTGATGTAAGCATTAGAGCAGAAATACATCGGAGGAAGTAAAAAGAAGGCGATAAACTCTGTGCCATTATCAGATTCAGCGTTACTGGAATCGATTCTACCGAATCTATTACCGGAGATACAGCATGAGTTGCTATATCAAGTGATAAGCACCGTTCCTCAGCTTCGACATATATTTCGTACCAGAGAAGCCTTTATGCAAACCGTAAAGCCTGGGTTACAAAAGCCTCAGCTGGCTCCGCGACGTCTGGTTGCATGAAGTGGCAGTGGCAGCCGAAAGTGAGTCAGAGGAAGACGAAGCGGAGGTAGCAGCCGTTAGCATATCCTGCTGGAATTGTGGTAAAGTTGGCCACCGCTACCAAGATTGTATGTCCGAGCGTAAAGTTTTCTGCTACGGTTGTGGCAAAGCTGACACTTATCGGCCATCTTCCTTATCACAGCCCATTGCTACGTCCAATAATTTTTCTTCCTCTAAAACGGTATCTCGTTCGACTCAGCGCCTTAATACCTATTATGATCAAATTCAGATTGAAAACAATCTGGCGGGGATCGGAGCGCTTGATGTAAGGCCGTACGCTAGAGTCTCTGTATTAGGTTGATCAGTATCCGGTCTCATGGATACTGGTGCTTCAATCAGCTTCATTGGCGGAAGGTTAGCGGCCGATATCCTAAAGGAAGAAATCCATTTCAATCCTATAACTTCGAACGTTGAGACGGCGGATGGCAAGTCCCAAGAAATTCTGGGGAAACTCCACACCTCCATTGAGTATAACGGATATACCAAACCGTTCACGTTCTTTATTGTGCCTTCACTGAAGCAATCGCTTTATTTAGGAATCGATTTCTGGGCCAAATTTCAGTTGTTGCCTCAAGGTTTAGGAACAGATGGTGAGAATGAGCACCTTGCTACCATTGACCGCAACGTGTTCTGTTTGCTAACCGAAAATCAGCAGAAATCGCTAGAAGACACCATAAAAAGTTTCCCTTCTTTTACGGACAAAGGCTTAGGAAGGACCACTCTGCTGTTCCACTCGATCGATGTTGGCGATGCTGTGCCTATCAAGCAGAGACACTATCCAGTGTCACCCGCGATTGAACAGATGATGTTCGAAGAACTCGATCGAATGCTGGCTTTAGGAGTTATAGAGGAGTCCGATAGCTCGTGGTCTTCTCCAGTGGTATTGGTACGAAAACCTGGAAAAGTCCGTCTGTGTCTAGATAGCCGAAAAGTAAATAATATCACGCGCAAGGATGCATATCCGATGCCAATTATTCATGGTCTCTTGAGTCGTCTCTCAAAAGCCGAATATATAACAAGCCTGGACTTAAAAGATGCTTATTGGCAAATTCCTCTCGATCCTTCGTCAAGGGATAAAACGGCGATCTCAGTACCTAGTAGGCCACTCTACCAATTTACTGTAATGCCTTTTGGCCTCACCTATGCTCCTTCGACCATGTCCAAGCTAATGGACCGTACAATTCCTGCTTGCTTAAAGCATGAAGTGTTTATTTACCTCGACAACCTTCTGATAGTTTCAGACACGTTTGAACGATATCTGGCGGTTCTAAAAGACATAGGCTTATGTTTAGAGAACGCTGGTCTTACTATTAACGTTAAAAAACGCAAATTTTTCATGCGAGAGGTAGGGTACTTATGGCATATTATTGGAAACGGCACCATTGCAATGGATCCCGATAAAATATCGGCAATTATGGAATATCCACCGCCACGGTCCGTTAAACAACTACACAGATTCCTTGGTATGACTGGGTGGTACCAAAAGTTTATTAAAAACTATGCTTCCCTTGCTACACCCTTAACGGATGCTCTGAAGGGAAAACGTAAGTTTCTATGGTCTGAAGTAGGCAACGAAGCGTTCAATGAGCTAAAGCAGGCAATGATTGCTGCACCAGTGTTGCACACACCGGATTTTTCGCGTTCCTTTTATATACACTGTGATACAAGTCATACTAGTGTTGGCGGCGTGCTGATGCAGTTGACTGATAGTGGGGAGGAAGTTCCGATTTCCAATATGTCGAAGAAACTTAACCCGTGTCAGCGTAACTACTCAGTAACCTGATGCTCTGTTCCGTGTCTTCACGGAGGATCTTTCCGCACTTGACCATGGCATGGGTGTTGACTTGCAGTTGCCTCAATTTCACTCACAAGAGTATCAAACTCTTAAAGAAGAGGTCGAACGGAGCTTGGCTTGTTTATTTTTCAAAGAGCAGAACATGCGTTAAAAGAACAATTAGCGGATGACACTATTTGGAAGCTGTGGATTCCTACGGAACTCGTTCCTGTCGTTTTGCAATGGGCACATACAGATAATTTAACGGCACATGGCGGGATTAATAAAACATTAGAACGTATCCGTCGAAATTATTTTTGGCCGAACTTAGTGGCAGATGTGAGAAGGTACGTGAATCAGTGCGAAATTTGTAAAAGCACGAAACATCCGAACCAAACTGTCAGGCCACCATTATCTAAGACAACCGAGAGCCATAGGTTTCAAAAACTTTATGTGGATTACCTGGGACCATATCCACGCTCTAAAACCGGTAATATTGGTATTTTTATTGTCCTCGACCACGTCACCAAATTCCCGTTCCTAAAAGCCGTGAAAAAGTTTTCCGTCGATGCAATTTTTGCCATATATAGAGGAAGAGCTGTTTCATTGTTTTGGGGTACCGGAAATGGTTGTTTCGGACAATGGGGTACAATTTAAATCGAATGCCTTTAATACCTTATTACAAAAATATGGCGTTCATCATGCCTACTCGGCATCTTATGCTCCTCAAGGAAATGCGTCCGAACGGGTGAATAGATTGGTGCTAGCCGCCACAAAGTTTTACATAAGTCCAGATGAAGATAATTGGGATGCAAATCTAAGTCAGATTTGTTGCGCACTTCGATCAAGCCATTACACGGCGGTGAATAATACTCCGTATCGTTTGGTGTTTGGGCAGCATATGCTGACCAACGGTTCTCAATATGAGTTGTTGCGGCGAACTGAACTGTTTAGAAGATCGGTCGATATCTTTTAATCGGGAAGTTTCCACGAATATCATGCGAGACCAGGCTACACGTAGTATGCAAAAGAGGCATACGCGCAACGAAAGAGCATATAACATGCGCAGTTGGGAGATAACGTTCGTGGAAGGTCAAGAAATTTTCCGTCGAAATTTTCAGCAAAGTAATTTTGTAAAAGGTTTCTGTGCCAAATTAGCTCCTTCGTTCATAAAAGCTCGCATAAGAAAGAAGCTTGGATTCGCCTATTATGAAGTCGAGGATATGAAAGGAAATCTTATTGGGAAATTTCACGTCAAGGATCTTAAGCAGTAACAACCAGCTAGAAATGGTCCCAGGCCACGCCATTACAAATAACGGTAGACACACCGGACAATGCTCTACACCAATAGAGCGTTATGCACCTTTTAACTAAGGGAACCTGCAATTAGGAATTATCGTCTAATGATTCGCTTGTTTACTAGTGCACTTGCTACTATTATTCCAGGTTGCAATTCCAGGTTGGGGATAAGAACATTGGTGTCAGTAGACGTAAGCTGAATCTTGCGAATTACCTCTGATCTAGCTGGCAAAACTATTTCGTTATCAAGTGAATGTATTATAGGAATGTTTATATTCCTGAAATTATCGGGCCTCAAAGTGAACCAATCTTCGTGGTTGTGGAATTCTAAAATACAATTGTATTTTTTAATGAAGTCCAAACCAATTATACCATCCCCTGGTATAGGAAAATTGTCAGGTACGATATGGAATTTATGTGGTATTGCTGCATTTGCAATACTCATTTCCAAATCTATAGTACCTAGAGACTGAATTGTCCCTTGCCCTATTCCTGATATATTAGTGGTTTCTCTTGATTTTAAGTTATTTAAATTATTATTACTGCATTTGAGCAGTGAAATTTCTGCACCTGTATCTATTAATAGAGTTACCATTATTATTTGTTTCTACTTTATTAATGACATTGGCTGTGCAGTCCACTGACTTAACGTCTACTATTGCCATTTTGGGCATATATATTTTTAATTTGTACTTATAACTATTTGTTATATTCTCGTTAACTTTTTCTTTGCAAAGGACCGAGCTTAGCGCTATGTTGGCTCTACCTGATTGTTGTCTGCTGCAAGGAAGAGTTTCGCAGTCTTTCTAGCTTACGCTGTGCCTCTTATTATATTGCGGTTAGTAATCTTGCGGGATCAAGTCAGCCGGCCATATGCTGGCTAGAACTTGGATGACACCACCGGATACCGTCGGGAAAGCGCTGCAGATTCTTTGGCTGCTACGTCTCACTACAGCGTTGTAGTATCGAAGTTAGGTTGCCTTTTTTTACCGCTGATGCCCATATAGGGGCTGCACACATAAATACCGATAGGGTAACATGTGATACGGAGGATCGTATAACCTGTCTTGGTTCCTCGATTTTTTACAAGCCGTGCCAAAAAAAATACATTGGAAAAATGGAATAACACAATCATGGCGTGTTTTTAATACAAAGTCCGCAGTAAATTTGCGTTTATTTCAAATTTCTGATGTGTTGCTGATGTATTTATTAGTCTTTAATAAAGTATTGAATTTGTAATTTGTGTAGTTTGTAACTTTAGTTGAGTCGTGTTGAAACAATTGTTAAAAATGAGAAGTTGTGAAATAAACTATTCACAATTGACATCCTTTTACTAAAATGAGTTTGATTTTTGTGTGCTATAAGCAAATGAATAAACAGCTGCTTGCGTCTCACATATCTATATACTAAATATACTAGAAATAATGCTGGATTTTAATCGTCAGGATCCCCAACAGATAGGTACTTAACTTTTATTTATCTTATGCGGCAGAGGGGTTGTGTGTAATTCCTCATCTGTGAAAAAAAAGTTCTTTTCTTTTTTTCATAACCTCGCAATTTCCGCAACCGGCATCTCTGAATGTGCATATGTTGCTGCATTAGTAAGCACGTATTTACTTACAGACGACTGCTATATTCAAAAGGTTTACATACATATAATTACACGTCCGTGGTTTAAGGTTTTCAAAAAAATATATTTTTTTAGAAGCAAAGAACTTAAGCGGTACGCAGAGACAATTCGTGTCTTACAATTGAAGGTGGAATTAAATCCGAATCTAATCTACAAACTGAACGCTTAGCAAACCCTTGGCTGAGTCTTACTTACTTTTATATTGAGCGTACATAAGGCTCTGTTTTATGTTTATGCACTCTCTTGAGTAGATTGCGCATGGGAACGGATCAGCGGAGAAGTTGAGCTTTGTTAGCAGTTTTGACCCACTCGTGGGAATGTTTACAATTAATCAGAGTAGGCTTATTTGTTATTGTCGCCGAATTTGGGACTGCGGATGTTTATGTCTAAGCAGGCTGGAATGGGTTCTGATGCAATACATAAATATTTGAATTATATGCTAAGTTCAAGTGGCAAATTGATGTATGTACGTTTTATTGGTTGTCAGTGTATATGAGTGGGTATGTGTAGTCAAGTGGTGCACTATGGTCCATATGTTACTATATATATGTATGGAATTACAAACCACTAGTTAAGCTCTGCCACATATATGTATGTACCTTCTCCGCCCTTTTTTTCAAACAAAGGTACATACATACTCTTTAAAACAAATTAAAATTTTATGTTAATATATGTGTATATTACATACCCTTACGTTGCCCATTAAAAGAAAATTCCAAAAGTCAAAACCCAAAAGGGAGCGGAATTGTACATTCAAAATTAACACCAAAAAAGTACTAACGCTACAGTCAGGTGCTGACTGTATAAGGTTTAGAATTAAAAAATTACAAAAAAAAAATATTAATAATATTAAAGAGCCCCAATATTATTATAATAAAAAAAAAAAAAAAAAAAAAAAAAAAAAAAAAAAATAATAAAAAAATAAAAAAACCCAACAACCCAAACCCGAAAAAAAAAAACCAACCCCCCAAAACCCCCCCCCCAACCAAACCCCCCCCAACCCCCCCCCCCTCCCCCCCCCCCCAAAACCCCACCTTAAACAACAATTTTAAACAAATAAAAAAAAAAAAAAAAAATTAAAATTATAAATTTTAAAAAAAATGCCTCCAAAATAATAAAAAAAAAAAAAAAAAAAAAAAAAAAAAAAAAAAAAAAAAAAAAAAAAAAAAAAAAAAAAAAAAAACCACCCAAAAAAAAAAAAAAACAAACCCCCACCCCCCCCCCCCACCCCCCCCAACCCCACACCCCCCCCCCCCCTCCCCCCCCCCCCAACTCCCCAAAACAACAAATTTTACCAAAATTTTATCTTAAAAAAAAAATAAAAAAAAAAATTAAAAAAAATTATATATAATATAAATTTTAAAATTAAACTTAATTTAATTATAAAAAAATAAAAAAAAAAAAAAAAAAAAAAAAAAAAAAAAAAAAAAAAAAAAATAAATATAAAAAAAAAATAAAAAAAAAAAAAAAAAAAAAAAAAAAAATAATTAATAAATAAAAAATAAAAAAAAAATTAAAAAATTTTTTTATAATTATAAAAATTTAAAAATTAATAATTATTTATGGAAAAAATAAAAAAATTTAAAAAAATAAAAAAAATAAAAAAAAAATAAAAAAAAAAAAAAAATAAATTTAAAAAATATAAAAAAAATTATAAATTAAAAAAAAAAAAAAAAAAAAAAAAAAAAAAAAAAAAAAAAAACAAAAAAAAAAAAAAAAAAAAAAAAAAAAAAAAAAAAAAAAACAACAAAAGATAAAAATAATAAAATAAAAAAAAAATATTTTTTTTAAAAAAAAAATTCCTTCCGTCTAACAAAAACAATTCCCTAATTTACAAAAAACAAAAAAATAAAAAAAAAAAAAAAAAAAAAAATAAAAAAAAAATTTAATTTACATTCTTTTAAACATACATACATTGACCGGCACTTTGACCGGCAGCAATATTTTGGCATCAACAGCAAACGCACACACACATACTCTTATTAGTATTATTTTTTAATAAAATACTAAAATTGAAGTACACACACATATTCTTATTATTATTATTCTTTATTAAAACACTTAACTTGAATGCTTACTTTACTAATTCAAAGAAATATTTTATAATTTCTTTGTTCACGTTTGTCAGCCTTAGTGATCGCAGTTCGATTACAATCAACCGAACACCACTTTTTCCATTCACTCAGTGTTATCGTTCCAGGGCTGCACTAGCTCAAATAATAAAATATTACTTAGTGGGCAAACGTGACTTTTTATAGTCACTTATTTTTATTTGTCGTCTCACGTTTCTGCTTCCGTTACTAGCATCAATCACAATCTTTCTCGCTTTTTGAAAGCCTGTTGTGCCAATTGATATCGGTAAAGACACCAAAATTTCGGTGCACGCTCCTCCAATTACTCGTTCAGTCGGTCATCAGATATCCCAGGCAATAAAAATGGCACTCCGAGAGTTCATTAACCGCTTCCCATAAGCTCACGCAGTTCGAAGCTAGGATTCAAATTTCTCCTACAGCCTCACTCACAGAGTGCGTCTTGAGCAGCTTCGATCCGTATGGATTGCCGTAGAGCTTAAATATTAACTCTGTTCCAATGCATTCTCTCAAACGGAGACGAATGCTGAGGACAAGATCACCATACAAGCCCGGTATGACCACTGCTACTCCATATACAAGGAACTTGCATCTCATTTAAATGAGAGTATAGAGACCGCAACGGCTGCCTCTCCAGCACCTGCAACAGCACAAGTAGCCTTCCAGCTACGAAGCTACAGGTCACCACCCTTCTGAATGCTGAAGTTTTCAGCTTTGACTACCTAAAATGGCCAACTTATTTCGATAATTATTATTACTCATTAAAATATATCGATACTTCTAAAATAATATTTATATTAATAGCTCCCGCTAATACCAATAGATTCGTTTTGCTGTCAGATACCATTGATGCAATGCCACTCGAACCCGTCGATAATGAACCGAAGAAAATAAAACCTCAACCAATTTACATTCGCAAGAAAAGCACAAGCGGTCTGGTAAATACTCTGGTTGGCCTTATTGGAAAGGATATCTTTCATATAATTCCCCTCGTAAGAGGTACTATTAATGAAATCAAACTTCAAACGAAAACGGAGGACAACTATAGATTTTAAGTAGTATTGAAGGGCATTGAGTCTGATGTTACGCCCGAAGAGATAACTGAGGCGCTAAAAGAAAAGGGATTTTGCGACAAAAAAAGAGTGTTCAATATCAAAAACAGAAACAGGCAGCCGCAACCACTCTTTAAGATTGAGCTTGAACCAGAAAACAAGCATCTTAAAAAAACGAGGCTCACCCAATTTATAAACTTCAGCTCCTTACACCGTAAGATTACAGTAGAAGAGCAGCATAAACGTAACGCTCCTATACAATATATGAACTGCCAAAAATATGGCCACACGAGGTCTTATTTGGAGATCCAAATTTCAAACATTACCAAGATAATAAACAAAATGCAGGCGGTCTACATTTCTGATCCCGGTTTGTCTGATCGAGAAATTATTTCACTTGAATGCAAACACCAGTGGCGAAGCGTATTTGTTCTCCGAATTTCACGTTGAGTATAATAATTATTTCGATAATTATTATTACTCATCAAAATATATCGATACTTATAAAATAATATTTATA